>JAMRXY010000200.1:0-31745 GCA_024447195.1 Panagrolaimus sp. LJ2414 | reverse complement strand
CAACCATTAAATAAATCTTGCGAAAATATTTAACAACCCGTTAAACGAATATACAACTTATTATTACCATCTTTCGACAACTCTATACGCTTCCACTCATTCAGTTTCACGTACTATTTAACTCTCTCTTCAGAGTTCTTTTCAACTTTCCCTCACGGTACTTGTTTGCTATCGGATTCATACATATATTTAGCTTTAGGTGAAGTTTACCACCTACTTTGGGCTGTGTTTCCAAACAACCCGACTCAAAGCATAAATCAAATGAAATGCATAAAATATCTTAACAGGTCTATCACCTTCTATGGAACTCTAGTCAAAGAGAACTTAAGATATTATACATTCCATAATAACAAATGCTATACGCTACAGTTCGCTTTGCCATTACAACAAAGAGATTCAGCGCTGAGCTTATCCCGTTTCACTCGCAGTTACTAAGGGAATCCTTTTTAGTTTCTTTTCCTCCGCTTACTGATATGCTTAAGTTCAGCGGGTAGTCACACTTGATTTGAGATCATAAAAGTCGAAATATATCTCTCGTCATTCCACATATAAAAATATGAAAAGAGTTAAACTTTTATCTCGAACAATAATCAAATTGTCGATTCAAGTACACTATCATATATAAATATGAAATAACGCATTATCCGAAGATAAAACGAAATATATTTCTATATAGATAAGCAAAGCTATAAAGGTATATGTCAAACATATAACCAAAATCCTTACTTTCCCATACAAAAGGCCTAATAAACCTTTCAACTATCATAGTTCCACGAAAGAACTATAGTATAGATATATGATTCTCAAACAAATGTGCCAATGGTTAAAAGCCATCGGCGCAATTTGCATTCGAAACTTTTTCATTCATGTAGTTTGCAAGTCATGAAAAATAACGCATTTTGCTGCGTTCTTCATCGATGTATGAACCGAGTGATCCACTGAATAAGCTTTTATATATTTTTCGTAAAATGACTTTGTTTTATATTAAACAAAACATTATCTGGCGGATTTCGTTTTACGGAAAACCTCATTAATTCTATATTAATCACAAGGATTAATACTGCCCATAAAAGTTTTATATAAGCACGGCGATCACACTTACAACTTTTATGACAGAAACCAGACAAAAGGCCGTTCTGTTATATAAAGCTCCAATATTTTATAAAAGAATTATTTTTAAAATTCTTGTAATGATCCGGCCTGCAGGTTCACCTACGGCCACCTTGTTACGACTTTTGCCCGGTTCAAGCCAATGCGATCAAATTGATTTTCATCTGTATTTTTATCCGTAAGAATAAAAATGCAAACAATCCTCAATCTTCTCGAATTAACCCAGTTCCGGGCAGCGACGGGCGGTGTGTACAAAGGACAGGGACGTAATCAGCGTAAGCTGATGACTTACACTTACTTGAAGTTCCTCGTTCACGAATAATAATTACAATATTCGATCCCAAATACGGAATAATTTGACTCGTTTACCAATTCTTTTCAGAAATGGTCACACGCGCTGCAATTTTCATTGTAGCGCGCGTGCAGCCCCAGACATCTTAGGGCATCACAGACCTGTTATTGCTGGGTTTCTTACGACTGGCGGCCGCAAATCCCATTAAGAAGAAAAGTTTTTAATGAAATCCCCAAAAGAGAAAACATATGAAAAAAACCTTCTATTTAATAAAGCTCCAATCTCGTTCGTTATCGGAATTAACCAGACAAATCAATCCACGAACTAAGAACGGCCATGCACCACCATCCACCAAATCATGAAAAAGCTATCAATCTGTCAATCCTTATAGTGTCTAGACCGGGTGAGTTTTCCCGTGTTGAGTCAAATTAAGCCGCAGGCTCCACTTCTGGTGGTGACCTTCCGTCAACTCCTTTAAGTTTCAACTTTGCAACCATACTTCCCCCGGAACCAGAAGACTTTCGTTTCCGGGAAGCTCGTTTCAAGGGCAAATATAAAATATCCACCCGAAACTCGCTAGATGGCATAGTTTACGGTCAGAACTAGGGCGGTATCTGATCGCCTTCGATCCTCTGACTTTCGTTCTTGATTAATGAAAACATTCTTGGCAAATGCCTTCGCTGTAGTTCGTCTCGCAAGGGTCCACGAATTTCACCTCTCGCCCTGCGATACGGATGCCCCCGTTTGTTCCTTTTAATCATTACTATGGTAAGTAAAACCAATAAAACATAGACCATAGTCATGTTCTATTATTCCATGCAAAACCATACAAGCTTACGCCTGTTTTGAGCACTCTGATTTATTCAAAGTAAACTCATTAGATTCCGTATGCCCCGAAAGACATAAAAAAATCTAATAAAAACATTTAGTATTAGTTACAATCCAAAGGATGAACTAACCTATCATGTACAGATCCAACTACGAGCTTTTTAACCGCAACAACAATTCAATGCAGTATGAGAGCTGGAATTACCGCGGCTGCTGGCACCAGACTTGCCCTCTCATTGATACTCTTTAATGATTTTAAATTCAAACCATTCCAATGATCCATCCCCGAAGGAATAGATCTTGTCATTTCTCGTCACTACCTCCTCGTACTGAGAGTGGGTAATTTTCGCGCCTGCTGCCTTCCTTGGATGTAAACGCCATTTCTCAGGCATTTTCTCCGGAGTCGTACCCTAATACTCCGTTAATCCGTCAAAACCATATAAGTACTATATACTTATATAGAAAGTTGATAGATCAGACACTTGAATGACATATCGTCGGTACAAGACCATACGATTAGCATGATATATTCAGTTTCAACACAAAACATTCCAAAGAATGCTTGGTTTTAAGACTAATATACGCAATATTTCCATAAAGAAAATATCTTTTATGCATGTATTAGCTCCAGAATTACCACAGTTATCCATGTAGGATAAAAGTCAAAATCAAGTAAATTTTAGCTGTTTTTAATGAGCCATACGCGGTTTCGTGTTAAATACACATGTACTTAGACATGCATGGCTTAATCTTTGAAATGACCACATCAATCAGACAGGATCAATCAGATATATGTTTCTTTCGAATACAAATATCTTATTTTATATATTTAAAAAATCCGTAAAGATTTTTTAACTTTCAAAGTCACATTGCTTTTTTTATATACTGTACTAGTATAAGTATTCCAAAAAGAATAATTATAAGCTAGTTTCCTTTGACATATAGTCAGCATATAGATATATCCAATAAAAAATGAACATAAATAAACGAACGAGCAAACATCCATTAAGAATGTCACGCTCTTATATCTCAAAATACATAGTAATAAATGTTTCAAATTCATGAAATCTCACCTATTACCATATCGCAAAGGAATGCACAAAGGTCCATAAATACATCAAAGCTGACATAGACAAATGCATATAAATGCACGCGCCTTTCAACTTTCTTTCTTTACTTTCCTTTTTTCCCCTTACATCTAACATGCAGTGTACCAATGGTGTCACAAGAAAAAAAGGTCACCAAAATTTGTTGAAAAAAAAATCTTTTTTTTACAGTATGCTAATTTTCGCAAAAACCTCTTCAAAAAACTTAATTTTTTGTCACAAAAACTATTCAATTAAAAATTTGTAGAATCTTTTACCAATCATTCCTTTAGGAATGATGTGATTAAAGATATAATGAATATGATTCAGTTTGAGGTTGCAAGTAGAGAAAAACAGTTTGACATTGCAAGGAACCTAGAGAAATATAGGTCAAAATCGAAATGACAAAGTTCTGTCATGGCAAAAAGAATATTCTAGAATTGTAAAATCGTTTCGAAATCATTTAAAATTTTATGTTGGCGGAATAAAACAAAAAACTCATTTTTTTCGAAGTCAATCGTTTTTTTTAAAAAGACCTGCTTTTGAAAAATTAATAATTTTTTAAAAATTTGCATAGTGACATATTCAATGTATGTGGATATTAAAAAATTATTGCTGTTTTATTTTCTATGTACAAAACATTAATAATAATAAATTAATATAATTGAGAAAATGAAGGAAGAAGAAATATACAATGAGATACATTGAAATGTATAATTAATTAATATACATTGCTGCTAATAGAAAATCTATTTTTTTAAGATTCCACCGATTCCAAGACCAAGAAGGCCTTTTCCACCTTTATTTCCACCCAAAACTCCACCAAGAAGTCCATTATCACCAAGGACACCACCGAGAAGTCCATCACCATTTCCACCAAGAAGGCCACCAAGGAGACCATTGACAAGGCCATTTTCACCAAGAAGGGCTCCCAAAACTCCATCCTTAAGAAGGCCATCTAATTTTAATAAACCATCCAAATTGAGAAGTTTATTTAAATTGAGTCCAGATAAAAGTGATGACAAAAGTCTATCAAGATCTTTAAAAAGTTGTTGAAGGAGTTTATCAACATTCTTTAATAAATTGCTCAATAAATTTCCAATGGCTTCATCTTCTTGCAATAATGTCAAAACATTGTTTTGAACAATATCCTAAAAATAAATTTGCATATTTATTTATATATTGCTGTTATTAGATAGAAACTAACGTAAAGCTCTTCAACTAATTGTCCAGCTTCAGGTGAAATTCCATTAGCAATTTTTTTGAGGGTTTCAAAGGTTGTTTCAATTTTGCCATCAACATCTTCAACAATTGATTTGTACAATTGTTGTAATTCAATGGGTTGTCCGGCAATCCAGCTATCAATAGTTTCCAAGATTTCTGATTTTGTCATATTTTCATTTTTAAGAAGTCCAGTCAATTCATCCAATTGTTCGGTAGAAAGACTTGGAAGTAATTGTTGAAGGATTTGAATAACTTTTTCAAGAAGAGTCCGGACTAATGTTACAACATCTCCAACAACCCCATCAAGACCCGCATTCAATGGCAAAACTTTAAGAACACCCAACAATTTTCCATTTAATAATCCAGATAATGGCCCATCACCTCCATTTGGTGAAGCTGAAACACCAGAATCCCCACCACCACCAAGAATTGGTAGGGCAAAGACACTTGTTGAAAGAAGAAGGACGAAAACAATCAAAGATTTGTTATACATTTTTATTTATTATTAAATGGATTTGAATCGTTAAATGATGATATCAAAATGAAATTTTGCAGCTGCTTTTATACTCCATTCTAATGATTAATGAACAGTTTTTTTGATCAAAATTCTGAAAAAACATTGCTGATCAAGCTTAAAAAATTGTTTTGGAAATTTCTGAATTGATAATTTTCAAAAAGAATTTTGATATTTTTTGCAAATTATTATTCAAATCCCCTCCATATTTATTTTCGTTTTTTTTAATGATGGTTAAAAAAAACAAAAACATTAAATCATTTATAATTGACCAAATAACAGCTTAACACTATTATTTGTCTGCACTCAACTTGTATTTTTTTATATCATTTACTTGCTTGAAGCATTTGTTTAATATTTTTTATATGTAATGTTTCAACAATTCAACTGCTTTTAACTTTTACGAAACGAAAAAAATGTTGCAGCTTAAAATTGTGTTATTGTATACAAAAAACATGTACTTTAATATTTTTTATTTCATTGAAAAACAAAAACAACATTTTATTACCAGATATATTTATTTAAAATTACAAAAAATTCCACCTCTTCATTTTTAGAGATTTAAAATTTTCCAATGCTTTCTTTCAAAACTGGAAAAGAACGTAAAAATGAATACAGATTTCTTTGTTTCTCTGTCTCGCCCAATAAAAATATGCAACCTTGTACTTTTGACTAAACTCAAAATTGTATTTCTTTTCATTTTTTTGATTTTTTCGTTGGTTTTTCAACCTTTAAAGTTTAAGGTATAATTTCGATTCAATGCCCTTTTTTAAATGTGGCATTTGAATAAATTTTGGAAAGTTTTGTTGTTAATTGCAACAAAGCAAATATTTCTTTTTTTTAACAATTTAACGTTAATTCCATAAAACCGCAAATTACTAATTAAAATAATGATCGACCAAAAGTAATTACCGTAATCATTTGTTACAAAAGCTTTTTTCATCCGTTTTTTGCAATACTGTATTTGAGCTATTTAATGTAACAACTAAATGATTACGATAATGTAATGGATGGGAAAATATCGTAATTTTTTAGTGTTACATAAACAATGGTGTTGAATGTTATAAAAAATTAACTGATTTTGCGATAATTTTTCTTCCATTTCCACATTCGGTAAAATTGTTTCATTTTTGTAACGGCATAAACCAAGGTTGATTTTGTAGAAACCAACCTTGGTTTATCTCACGACAGCAATAATTTTGATTTTTTTAAAAAGAAAATTCTTGCAAAAATTTGAGCTCGTTTTTTTAAAATAGAAAAAACAGTAATTCAAACATGGCGTAATTTTTAAATTAAAATAAACATCGATTTAAGTAATGATAAAAACTACCAGAAAGTAACGCCTTTGACATTTTTTGCATGTTTATTATTTTTTGGAAGTAAAAATTAGGATTCTGAAAAGGATTATTTTAGTATAAAAAATTGAATGCTTAATTTTGTTAAAAAATTTGGATATTTTTTATAATTCGTAATAGTGGATTATCAGGGAAAAAAACTGATGATTCGTTATAGCCATCATAGATTTGAATATCTGATATTACAATATATTTTACCTACGTACTAAAAAATATTAAAGCATGAGCAACTTTTATTGAATTGGCTGAAGTTGTTTTTTTGTTCCCCGCATTATTAAAAACTGTTATTTAAAAACAAAAAATAATAATTTGCAATTTTTTTGGATACTGCATTTGAGCCATTTATAAAAGAAAAAGAAACAGGAAAAATTGATCTTTCTTTTTTGCTAAAACAGAAGAAGAAAAAGCTTTGAAATATGTGTTTTTATATTTGCTTTGTTTTTTCTGATGATATCGCAAATTTTGCAACTTTTATAAAAGCATTTGTTGCAATGATTTAATTAAAATTAAAAAAGGCAGCGTCAACTATCGATATTCTAAAATCGAAGTAATCCTGATTTATTACAGTATACACAAAACAAAAACAGATAAAGAAAATTATTGCAATTTTTGCGTTTTTTATTATTTATTTGCATTGCTTTTAAAGCAAGGCGATCCAAAATTTATTCAAAATTGCCACATGGGCTTTTTGGGACTTGGGCGAATTTAATTTTTACCTTTAATTGGGTAATTAAACCAAAGAAAAGTAGTCCCAAAAATATTTGTACTAAACCAAAAATGCGCAAAAGAAAAGGTTCACTTTTTTGGATCAGAGAAACAAAGAAAAAGAAACACAAAAAATGATTTTTCTTTTTTTAAAAAAGTAGCAAAAAGCTTATATGAAAAAAAAACAACCAAAAAGTTTTTTCTTCTAAAAAAGGTGGATTTTTGGTTTTTAAAAATTTAAAGTTTAATGTTTTCAAATTTTGTTTTTTTCATTTCAAATCTATCTTTTTTTGCTTTTCCCTTTCCTTTTTTTGACGTTATTCTTCTTTCGTTTTTATGTCAGACAAAAAAGAAGAGGCCTGTTCGCTTGGGGTCATACCGCAGTGAAAGCACGCCATCCCGTCCGATCTGGCAAGTTAAGCACTGCTGGGCTCGATTAGTACTTGGATGGGAGACCTCCTGGGAATCTCGAGTGCTCCAAGCTTTTTTCATTTTAAAATTATGTTTTTGTAATTTTTTAGTTAAATTTGATCCCAAAAAAAATTGCATTAAATTCCAAAACGCTACCGTAACTTTAAAAAAGAAAATGCGATCATTTTGAGGGAAAATGAAATTACAATTTGTTTTACAGTAATCGTTCAAAAACAAGTGAATACAAACAAAAACAGCATCATAAATTCAAAAAAAAAACAAGAAAAAGATGTGTTTAAATTTATTACAGCATGAAAAATAGAAAATACACTTTCGATATTTTTTAACAATTTTTTGCCTTGCTTTAAAAGCATGGCTTTCCAAAATTTATTTAAATTCACCACAGATTTTGTCTGGGCGCCGAATTTTTACCTCAAACTTATTGGGTAATTAAACCAAAGAAAAAGTGGTATTTTGAATAATTACTCAAAACCAAAAATGCATCAAAAACAAGGTGCACATTTTTTCTTTCATCGGTTAGAGAAAAAAAGAAAAAGAAGAAAATAGATCTCTCTCTTCTGTTAAAAAAAATGCTGCTCTGAAAAAAGCACAACTTTCTCCCCTTTAAAAAAGGTGCCTTGATTGATGCAACTAAAACATCACATAATTTTTTGCTGTTAAATTTTCTTTCTCCGATAAATATTTATCTATTATCAATTTTAAAATTGTAACCTTTTTTATTCTTTTTTCAACATTACAATACTTTTACGAGATTTTTGTTTTACACTCAGCTACAAATTAAATCACAAATTTTTCATAACTGTCAAAATGTGAAATCGAAAAAAATTTAAATAAATAAAATACTTTTTAAGTTTGTTCAGCTCAAAGTACTGTAATTTCAGTTTTTAATAAAAAAAACTTTTGGGGATACGTTGCCGTAGAGTGATATTAATGACAGCTGATCTTCAATTAGTTGCAACTTGGGAGCTGGCATAATATGCCATAAAACCCAAGTTGAAACTAATTCAGCACATTAAAATGAACAAATAAATGTAATTTTTAAAGTTTTTAAAATGAAAAATGACAAATTTTGTTTTTCATCGATTACTGTATTAGCTGATCTTCAATTAGTTGCAACTTGGGAGCTGGCATAATATGCCATAAAACCCAAGTTGAAACTAATTCAGCACATTAAAATGAACAAATAAATGTAATTTTTAAAGTTTTTAAAATGAAAAATGACAAATTTTGTTTTTCATCGATTACTGTATTAGCTGATCTTCAATTAGTTGCAACTTGGGAGCTGGCATAATATGCCATAAAACCCAAGTTGAAACTAATTCAGCACATTAAAATGAACAAATAAATGTAATTTTTAAAGTTTTTAAAATGAAAAATGACAAATTTTGTTTTTCATCGATTACTGTATTAGCTGATCTTCAATTAGTTGCAACTTGGGAGCTGGCATAATATGCCATAAAACCCAAGTTGAAACTAATTCAGCACATTAAAATGAACAAATAAATGTAATTTTTAAAGTTTTTAAAATGAAAAATGACAAATTTTGTTTTTCATCGATTACTGTATTAGCTGATCTTCAATTAGTTGCAACTTGGGAGCTGGCATAATATGCCATAAAACCCAAGTTGAAACTAATTCAGCACATTAAAATGAACAAATAAATGTAATTTTTAAAGTTTTTAAAATGAAAAATGACAAATTTTGTTTTTCATCGATTACTGTATTAGCTGATCTTCAATTAGTTGCAACTTGGGAGCTGGCATAATATGCCATAAAACCCAAGTTGAAACTAATTCAGCACATTAAAATAAACAATAAAATGCAAGATGTAAAGTTGTTTAAATGAAAAATGACATATTTTGTTTTTCATCGATTACTGTATTAGCTGATCTTCAATTAATTGCAACTTGGTTTTTATTAATTTTGAATTTGATTTATGCATTGTTGTTAATAATGATTTTCTATTTTTTATACTGTAAGAAATTTACAAAGTTTTTTTTTCATATTTTGTTACATTTGCTCGATATTAGCATTTCATGTGATTACTGTAATTAAACATTCCCTTAAAATAATCGCATTTTCTTTTTTAAAGTTGCTGCAGCTTTTTGGAATTTAATGCAATTAATTTTGGGATCAAATTTAACTAAAAAATTACAAAAACATAATTTTAAAATGAAAAAAGCTTGGAGCACTCGAGATTCCCAGGAGGTCTCCCATCCAAGTACTAATCGAGCCCAGCAGTGCTTAACTTGCCAGATCGGACGGGATGGCGTGCTTTCACTGCGGTATGACCCCAAGCGAACAGGCCTCTTCTTTTTTGTCTGACATAAAAACGAAAGAAGAAAAGGAAAGTTGAAAAAAAGTGTAAAAGTGAGAATAAAAAAAAGGAAAGGGAAATGCAAAAAAAGATTTGTTTGAAATGAAAAAAACAAAGATTTGTAAACACTATTACTACTTAAAATTATAAAAAACCACAAATCCACCTTTTTTAAAAGTGAATAAAAAAGAAAAGAGAAGGGTTGTTGCAAATAATAAAAGAAAAATTGATTGCAATAAATTTTAAATTATCGAAAAAAATGTTAACTAAAAGGATATTATTAATATCATCATTAACAGAAACAAATATTTAGTGTTTTTAAAATAATGCATATTTTTTAAGGGAGGAAATTTTTGCCTTTTTTAGCCCATTCAAAGCAGTTTTTTTAAACAGAAGAGAGAGATCTATTTTTTTCTTTTTCTTTTTTTCTCCAGTCAAAGAAACAGAAAAAATGCACCTCGTTTTCTGTGCATTTTTGATTTTGAATAATTATTTGAAATACAACTTTTTCTTTGGTTTAATTACCCAAAAAGTTTGAGGTAAAAATTCGGCGCCCAGACAAAATCTGTGGTTAATTTAAATAAATTTTGGAAAGCCATGCTTTTAAAGCAGGGCAAATAAACATAAATAAAAAAGTTCGAAAAGAACAGCAATTTTAAAAAGGCATAAATTTATGATTAAAACAATAACAGAAATCAGTTTTGGGGAAAATTACTGGTAACTTTTTTGAACTTTTGCTTAAAAAGAAACCAATAAAAAAGATTTAATGTAAAAATCACAAAATTTATCCCTTTTCAAAAATGTGCCTTGTTGATGCAACTTAAAAAAATTACATTTGTTGCTGTTAAATATCTTTTCTTTATTAAACATTCATCAATTTCTTGCATTTTAAAATAAATAAAAAACTTTTAAAACGTGACTTTATTCCAAATTGCTTATTTTTAAAGTTTCTTCTAAAATATGTTATAAAATAGATGAAGACCGTAATCACTTTTTTTGTTGGAAATTACCTTAATTATTTTTAAATTTTTGTGTAAACAAAACGATTTAATTTTGTTTGTAATGATTAAACTCGGTATTTCGTATTCAAAGTGAAAAATATTAATATTGAATTTTTGAGTAAAATAATATTGAAGTGTAATTTTTGTAATTTTTTTGGGATACTGTAAGTTACATATTTACCGAAAACTATTAAAATACAAGTTTTTTTTAAACCAAAAATTTTTTCTTTCCCTCGACAGTAGGGTAAAAGCAACTATATTCTCGCGACGGTCTAAACGTATAACAGTTGGGGTGTTTTGTAAAAGCTGCGACGGTTTAAATGGCTTTAGATTTCGACCGTCGAGAATATGCTCAATTGTCTCCTCCTCCTGGGTCTAGTAAAAATATTTATCTTAAATTTTGCCATCATTTTGGTGTAGTTTTTCAAGGGAATATTTAAAATTGTAATATTTTTGGCAGAATCTGATTTTCAGGGAATAATAAAAATTTGCATAAATTTGTTTGTTGACTTTTAAGATCATTTTTGTGTTTTAGTGTAGTTTTTCAAAAAAAATATTGTAAAATTTTTGGTGGTTTAGACCGTCGCAAGAAGGTACTATATTCTCGCGACGGTCTAAAGCTACGACCGTTGGGGTGTTTTGTAAAAGCTGCGACGGTCTAAGTACTTTAGATTTAAACACTGGAAAAAATCTACAAGGTCCGATAAAAACATTTAGACAAATTTTTATAATATTATCATTTTAATGGTATTTTTTAAAATTGCATAAAACTTGCAGTTTGACTTCTATCATCTTTTTAATGCTATTTTTCAAGTGGAGTTGCTTAAAAAGAAACCACAAAATGTATCTCTTTTCAAAAATGTGCCTTGTTCATGCAACCGAAAAAATTACATTTCTTGCTTTTAAATTCCTTCTTTTATTAAACATTTATCAATTTCTTGCTTTTTTAAATAAATAAAAAATTTTGAACGTGATTTTATTCCAAATTGCGTATTTTTAGAATTTCTGCTAAAATATTTTGTAAAATAGATGATGACCGTAATCACTTTTTTTTGGTGGAAATCACCTTAATTATTTTTAAATTTTTGTGTAAAAAAAAGATTTGATTTTGTTTGTAGTAATTAAACAAGGTATTTCGTATTCAAAGTGGAAAACATTAATATTGAATTTTTGAGTAACATAAAATTGAAGTGCGTTAGCAATTTTTTGTAATTTTTTTTGGGATACTGTGAGTTATCTATTTACCAAAAATTATAAAAATACAAGTTTTTTTTAAAAAACCAAATTTTTTTTCTTTCGTTCGACAGTAGGGTAAAAGAAACTATATGCCTCGTCGGTCTAAACGTAAAACAGTTGGGGTGTTTTGTAAAAGCTGCGACGGTCTAAATGGCTTTAGATTTAGACCATCAAGCATATGCTTAATTGTCTCCTCCTTGGTCTAGTAAAAATATTTATCTTAAATTTCGTCATCATTTTGGTGTAGTTTTTCAATGGGGAACATTGTAAAGTTTTTGGTGGTTTAGACCGTCGCGAGAACATCTTATATTCTCGCGACGGTCTAAACGTATAACAGTTGGGGGTGTTTTGTAAAAGCTGCGACGGTCTAAGTGTTCTTTACATTTAATCTTTGCAAAAAACTTCTAAAGTCCGACAAAAATATTTAGACAAAATTTTATCATCATTTTTTAATGGTATTTTTCAAAAGGAACTTAAACATTGTAAAATTTTTAAATGATTTAGACCTTCAAAAATTGGATGTATATCTTTTTAAGAGTAAAAACGATTTGTGAATTTTTTGTGATATATCTTTTTATATTTGGTAACAATTAATATATAATAAAATGTAAGATTTTTATTTCCGAAATGTCGATACAGTAGTTTAACTAATATATTACATAAAAGATTTTTTTGTTCAACAAGAAATTTTTATGCTTAAAGAAGAATAGTGACAAATTGTAAAAATCTCATCCAAGTCGAATTTTAACCATTTTACGCTGTAACATACAACACTTAGACAATTGTGATATCCCATTACGCGACTTTATGAGCTTATCTTAGACCTAAGACTTTATCTCAGACATTATCTAAGACATTATTTTAGACATTATCTCGGCCCTAACATAAAAAACTTGCAATGTTTGTGGATAGATTAATAGGACCCTTTTTCTGTCCTGGCAAATCTGTAAAATAAATTTATGCAAATTTGTTGGGACCAGGTAAAACAAAGTAATTTGAACCTGGTCCCAACATAAAAAAGTCTGCAACTTTATTGGGCATTGAAATAGGACCCTTTTTCTGTCATGACAATTATGTAAGACAAATTTATGCAAATTTGATGGGACCAGGTAAAACATAGTTATTTGAACCTGGTCCCAGCATAAAAAATCTTGCAACTTTATTGGGCATCGAAATTGGACCCTTTTTCTGCCCTGACAATTCTGTGGGATAAATTTATGCAAATTTGTTGGGAACAGGTAAAACATAGTTATTTGAACCTGGTCCCAACATAAAAAATCTTGCAACTTTATTGGGCATTGAAATAGGACCCTTTTTCTGTCATGACAATTATGTAAGACAAATTTATGCAAATTTGATGGGACCAGGTAAAACATAGTTATTTGAACCTGGTCCCAACATAAAAAATCTTGCAACTTTATTGGGCATCGAAATTGGACCCTTTTTCTGCCCTGACAATTCTGTGGGATAAATTTATGCAAATTTGTTGGGAACAGGTAAAACATAGTTATTTGAACCTGGTCCCAACATAAAAAATCTTGCAACTTTATTGGGCATTGAAATAGGACCCTTTTTCTGTCATGACAATTATGTAAGACAAATTTATGCAAATTTAATGGGACCAGGTAAAACAAAGTATTTTGAACCTGGTCCCAACATAAAAAATCTTGCAACTTTATTGGGCATTGAAATAAATGCTGTAATAATTTCACGTATTTTGGACCGGTGCAAAACATAACTAAACTGAGGATTTGTGAAATGATCCAAATTTGCATAAACTTTGTTTGCTGACTTTTTCGCATCATTCTTTTGTAGGTTTTTTTGGAGAATTTTAAAAGTGGAATTTTTTGGGGTAAAAAAGTAAGGAATCTGGAAATGATAAAAAAAGTAAGTTTTTTGAATTTTGACGTTATTTAAGGGATTCTGGAAGTGATTAAAATTTGCATAAAATTTGTTTGTTGACTTTTGACATCATTTTAGGGTAGTTTTTCAGGGGGGAATTTATAAAGGGAAATACTTTTTGAATAAAAAAATTATGGATTTCAAAAATAATAAAATGGCAATAGTCTATATGAAACACAAATATCAATAACCAAATGCCTTTCTCAAATAAGTAAGCAAGGCATTTGGCTACCGTATAAAAACTGATTTGTTTTGTTCATGCCAAAAGTCGACATGAAACACAAATTTTTACAAACGACAAAAAAAAATAAAGGTGATCCAAATATCGACTTATGGAATAAATGGCATAAAAAATGCAAATTATACGAGTTAAATGCATGAAAATAGAATATGCATTTCATCTATAACTCTATCCAATGAAGGATAAAGTCAAAAATATAATGCAAAACATGCAAAAACCCATATAAAATGGATTCATTTATACTTTTTTTCCATTAAAAAAGTCGATATGAAACACAAATATTTCAAATGAAAACAGATTATCCAATCTTCAGCTAAGTCTCAACAGATCGCAGCATAAACGCTGCTCTACTGAGAACAACACTGAGACCAGTAATCAAGTCGTTTGCAAGAAATCTTACACCCCGGCACTTAACCTTAGTAATAAGGCTTTGTCAAAGGAATCGGATTTACCCAATTCCTTCGGGACATATAATGGGGCAGTACTACATTCAAAAATAAAGAATGCATATAGAAGCCATCTCGACACCGAGATGCAAATATATTATTGCTTTGTCTAGGATGGATTCTGACTTAGAGGCTTTCAGTCATAAGCCACCAGACGTAGCATCACACCATTATTCTATCGAATAAGTGTATATACCAAATGTCTGGACCTGCGGTTCCTCTCGTACTAAGCAGGACTACTATCGCAATAAAAAAATACAGAAGGGTAAAACTAACCTGTCTCGCGACGGTCTAAACCCAGCTCACGTTCCCTATTAGTGGGTGAACAATCCAACGCTTTACGAATTCTGCTTCGTAATGATAGGAAGAGCCGACATCGAAGGATCAAAAAGCAACGTCGCTATGGACGCTTGGCTGCCACAAGCCAGTTATCCCTATGGTAACTTTTCTGACACCTCTTGCTATAAACTTCATATTCCAAAAGGATCGATAGGCCACGCTTTAACGGTCTGTATTCGTACTGAGAATCAAGATCAAGAATACTTTTCTCCTTTTAGTCTACGTGAGGTTTCTGTCCTCACTGAGTATTCCTTAGGACACCTGCGTTACTATTTGACAGATGTACCGCCCCAGTCAAACTCCCCGCCTGACAATGTCATCAGTGCGGATCATATTCTTTTCAAAAAAGAATATTTAAATCAAAAAGAATTTTCAAAAGAAAAATCTCCGTATTACTGAATAAGTAAAGAGTCGATAAAAGTAGGGGTATTTCACCGTTGACCGAAGTCTCCCCCTTATACTACACCTCTTATGACTCTTCACAAAGTCAGACTAGAGTCAAGCTCAATAGGGTCTTCTTTCCCCGCTGTAATTACCAAGCCCGTTCCCTTGGCTGTGATTTCGCTAGATAGTAGATAGGGACAGTGGGAATCTCGTTAATCCATTCATACGCGTCACTAATTAGATGACGAGGCATTTGGCTACCTTAAGAGAGTCATAGTTACTCCCGCCGTTTACCCGCGCTTAAATAAATTTCTTTAGATTAACATTCAGAGCACTGGGCAGAAATCACAAATAGTCAAAGCATACAAACGCCTTCTATTTGCTCTGTTTTAATTAGACAGTCGGATTCCCCGAGTCCGTGTCAGTTCTAAGCTAATCGTTAAGTGTATATTGACGTTTTATACGTGATGAATAAAACAAGTTTTAAAGATCCACAATACAAGTTAAACACTAGTCCAAGTTCATTCCGAAGAAATTCCTCAAACATGATTCAACTCATAAAGTTTCATTTAAAAACCCAATATACTCGATTCTTAGAGCCAATCCTTTTCCCGAAGTTACGGATCTAATTTGCCGACTTCCCTTACCTACATTATTCTATCGACCAGAGGCTATTCACCTTGAAAACCTGATGCGGAATAAGGTACGGCTATGGAATACACTATTAGGGATCCCTCATATTTTCAAGGGCCATATATAGTAATCAGAACATAACAAAAACCGTTATGCTTTTCAATACCTTTAACCATATCTCGAGATGATCTCATTCCATGGTCAAAATATCTTAAATAGAGAAGAGATCTCTATTCTGAACTATATCTGACGTTTATGAGTTCATATAACGTTACCGTCCCTTATTTATATTCCGAAGAATATAAATAATCGTATTCTCATAGTGTAGGAATATTAACCTACTTCCCTTTCAGAAAACATGCGAATCCATATAAATATGAAAACACACATAATGAAAATGGCATGCGCCATTTCTTTAGGACCGACTGACCCACATTCAAATACTGTTCACGTGGAAACCTTTTTCACTTCGGCCTTCAAGGATCTCACTTGAATGTTTGCTACTATCACCAAGATCTGCACTAGTAGAAGCTCCAGTCCATTTTACAATGAAAACCTTCAACGCTAACTACTACACCCTCCTACATGTTATACTCTGTTTTCACATAGTATAACAGTAAAGTATAGGTCTTTCGCTAGAGCGCCATCCATTTTCAGGGCTAGTTGATTCGGCAGGTGAGTTGTTACACACTCCTTAGCGGTTTACAACTTCCATGTCCACCGTCCTGCTGTCAATATCAACTAACACCTTTTATGGGGTCTCATGAGCAAAAAGTTTGGCACCTTAACTTTACTTGCGGTTCATCCCGCATCGCCAGTTCTGCTTACCAAAAATGGCCCACTTTCAACTATTATATTCAATGCACATGTTCAATTAAGAAACATATACATCATACCCATTAAGAGTATGAGAATAGGTTGAGAACATTTCGTTCCCAAGACCTCTAATCGTTCGCTTTACCGAGTATAACTATTAAAAATTAGTTGAAGCTATCCTAAGGGAAACTTCGGAGGGAACCAGCTACTAGATGGTTCGATTAGTCTTTCGCCCCTATACCCAAGTCAGACGATCGATTTGCACGTCAGAACCGCTTCGGACTTCCATCAGAGTTTCCTCTGACTTCATCCTGCTCAGGCATAGTTCACCATCTTTCGGGTCTCATTGCATATGCTCTATCTCCACCCATTTGCAAGCAAATTAGATGGGACTATACTACTTGCTTTTCCGTAAAAAAACAATCATATATCATATTCGATAAAGAATACTTTACTTTCATTACGCCAATGAGTTTTGAACACTCAATGACTCGCACATACAATAAACTCCTTGGTCCGTGTTTCAAGACGGGACATATAGGTGATTGTCTTTTATACTGATATTCAATAGATATCATAAAGCATTTTTACGGATCAAATAAAAAAGCTAACGCAAGCGTTAACTTTAATATAAGATCAGTCAAATACCATCTTTTATCCATTAAAGGGCAATTAACCAAAAA
This sequence comes from Panagrolaimus sp. LJ2414, assembly GCA_024447195.1. Classification (NCBI taxonomy): domain Eukaryota; kingdom Metazoa; phylum Nematoda; class Chromadorea; order Rhabditida; family Panagrolaimidae; genus Panagrolaimus; species Panagrolaimus sp. LJ2414. The sequence continues at coordinate 14,202 of JAMRXY010000200.1, read as the reverse complement.
CTTTTTCCACTATACCAGGATACACATCCGAAGATATGCCCTCTGATATAGATTCAAAAATCTCAATCAATTGTATCAGCACAATGGCAACAAGTGCATCATATATCCGCAAACTGCAACCATTAAATAAATCTTGCGAAAATATTTAACAACCCGTTAAACGAATATACAACTTATTATTACCATCTTTCGACAACTCTATACGCTTCCACTCATTCAGTTTCACGTACTATTTAACTCTCTCTTCAGAGTTCTTTTCAACTTTCCCTCACGGTACTTGTTTGCTATCGGATTCATACATATATTTAGCTTTAGGTGAAGTTTACCACCTACTTTGGGCTGTGTTTCCAAACAACCCGACTCAAAGCATAAATCAAATGAAATGCATAAAATATCTTAACAGGTCTATCACCTTCTATGGAACTCTAGTCAAAGAGAACTTAAGATATTATACATTCCATAATAACAAATGCTATACGCTACAGTTCGCTTTGCCATTACAACAAAGAGATTCAGCGCTGAGCTTATCCCGTTTCACTCGCAGTTACTAAGGGAATCCTTTTTAGTTTCTTTTCCTCCTCTTACTGATATGCTTAAGTTCAGCGGGTAGTCACACTTGATTTGAGATCATAAAAGTCGAAATATATCTCTCGTCATTCCACATATAAAAATATGAAAAGAGTTAAACTTTTATCTCGAACAATAATCAAATTGTCGATTCAAGTACACTATCATATATAAATATGAAATAACGCATTATCCGAAGATAAAACGAAATATATTTCTATATAGATAAGCAAAGCTATAAAGGTATATGTCAAACATATAACCAAAATCCTTACTTTCCCATACAAAAGGCCTAATAAACCTTTCAACTATCATAGTTCCACGAAAGAACTATAGTATAGATATATGATTCTCAAACAAATGTGCCAATGGTTAAAAGCCATCGGCGCAATTTGCATTCGAAACTTTTTCATTCATGTAGTTTGCAAGTCATGAAAAATAACGCATTTTGCTGCGTTCTTCATCGATGTATGAACCGAGTGATCCACTGAATAAGCTTTTATATATTTTTCGTAAAATGACTTTGTTTTATATTAAACAAAACATTATCTGGCGGATTTCGTTTTACGGAAAACCTCATTAATTCTATATTAATCACAAGGATTAATACTGCCCATAAAAGTTTTATATAAGCACGGCGATCACACTTACAACTTTTATGACAGAAACCAGACAAAAGGCCGTTCTGTTATATAAAGCTCCAATATTTTATAAAAGAATTATTTTTAAAATTCTTGTAATGATCCGGCCTGCAGGTTCACCTACGGCCACCTTGTTACGACTTTTGCCCGGTTCAAGCCAATGCGATCAAATTGATTTTCATCTGTATTTTTATCCGTAAGAATAAAAATGCAAACAATCCTCAATCTTCTCGAATTAACCCAGTTCCGGGCAGCGACGGGCGGTGTGTACAAAGGACAGGGACGTAATCAGCGTAAGCTGATGACTTACACTTACTTGAAGTTCCTCGTTCACGAATAATAATTACAATATTCGATCCCAAATACGGAATAATTTGACTCGTTTACCAATTCTTTTCAGAAATGGTCACACGCGCTGCAATTTTCATTGTAGCGCGCGTGCAGCCCCAGACATCTTAGGGCATCACAGACCTGTTATTGCTGGGTTTCTTACGACTGGCGGCCGCAAATCCCATTAAGAAGAAAAGTTTTTAATGAAATCCCCAAAAGAGAAAACATATGAAAAAAACCTTCTATTTAATAAAGCTCCAATCTCGTTCGTTATCGGAATTAACCAGACAAATCAATCCACGAACTAAGAACGGCCATGCACCACCATCCACCAAATCATGAAAAAGCTATCAATCTGTCAATCCTTATAGTGTCTAGACCGGGTGAGTTTTCCCGTGTTGAGTCAAATTAAGCCGCAGGCTCCACTTCTGGTGGTGACCTTCCGTCAACTCCTTTAAGTTTCAACTTTGCAACCATACTTCCCCCGGAACCAGAAGACTTTCGTTTCCGGGAAGCTCGTTTCAAGGGCAAATATAAAATATCCACCCGAAACTCGCTAGATGGCATAGTTTACGGTCAGAACTAGGGCGGTATCTGATCGCCTTCGATCCTCTGACTTTCGTTCTTGATTAATGAAAACATTCTTGGCAAATGCCTTCGCTGTAGTTCGTCTCGCAAGGGTCCACGAATTTCACCTCTCGCCCTGCGATACGGATGCCCCCGTTTGTTCCTTTTAATCATTACTATGGTAAGTAAAACCAATAAAACATAGACCATAGTCATGTTCTATTATTCCATGCAAAACCATACAAGCTTACGCCTGTTTTGAGCACTCTGATTTATTCAAAGTAAACTCATTAGATTCCGTATGCCCCGAAAGACATAAAAAAATCTAATAAAAAACATTTAGTATTAGTTACAATCCAAAGGATGAACTAACCTATCATGTACAGATCCAACTACGAGCTTTTTAACCGCAACAACAATTCAATGCAGTATGAGAGCTGGAATTACCGCGGCTGCTGGCACCAGACTTGCCCTCTCATTGATACTCTTTAATGATTTTAAATTCAAACCATTCCAATGATCCATCCCCGAAGGAATAGATCTTGTCATTTCTCGTCACTACCTCCTCGTACTGAGAGTGGGTAATTTTCGCGCCTGCTGCCTTCCTTGGATGTAAACGCCATTTCTCAGGCATTTTCTCCGGAGTCGTACCCTAATACTCCGTTATCCGTCAAAACCATATAAGTACTATATACTTATATAGAAAGTTGATAGATCAGACACTTGAATGACATATCGTCGGTACAAGACCATACGATTAGCATGATATATTCAGTTTCAACACAAAACATTCCAAAGAATGCTTGGTTTTAAGACTAATATACGCAATATTTCCATAAAGAAAATATCTTTTATGCATGTATTAGCTCCAGAATTACCACAGTTATCCATGTAGGATAAAAGTCAAAATCAAGTAAATTTTAGCTGTTTTAATGAGCCATACGCGGTTTCGTGTTAAATACACATGTACTTAGACATGCATGGCTTAATCTTTGAAATGACCACATCAATCAGACAGGATCAATCAGATATATGTTTCTTTCGAATACAAATATCTTATTTTATATATTTAAAAAAATCCGTAAAGATTTTTTAACTTTCAAAGTCACATTGCTTTTTTTATATACTGTACTAGTATAAGTATTCCAAAAAGAATAATTATAAGCTAGTTTCCTTTGACATATAGTCAGCATATAGATATATCCAATAAAAAATGAACATAAATAAACGAACGAGCAAACATCCATTAAGAATGTCACGCTCTTATATCTCAAAATACATAGTAATAAATGTTTCAAATTCATGAAATCTCACCTATTACCATATCGCAAAGGAATGCACAAAGGTCCATAAATACATCAAAGCTGACATAGACAAATGCATATAAATGCACGCGCCTTTCAACTTTCTTTCTTTACTTTCCTTTTTCCCCTTACATCTAACATGCAGTGTACCAATGGTGTCACAAGAAAAAAAGGTCACCAAAATTTGTTGAAAAAAAAATCTTTTTTTTACAGTATGCTAATTTTCGCAAAAACCTCTTCAAAAAACTTAATTTTTTGTCACAAAAACTATTCAATTAAAAATTTGTAGAATCTTTTACCAATCATTCCTTTAGGAATGATGTGATTAAAGATATAATGAATATGATTCAGTTTGAGGTTGCAAGTAGAGAAAAACAGTTTGACATTGCAAGGAACCTAGAGAAATATAGGTCAAATCGAAATGACAAAGTTCTGTCATGGCAAAAAGAATATTCTAGAATTGTAAAATCGTTTCGAAATCATTTAAAATTTTATGTTGGCGGAATAAAACAAAAAACTCATTTTTTTCGAAGTCAATCGTTTTTTTAAAAAGACTGCTTTTGAAAAATTAATAATTTTTTAAAAATTTGCATAGTGACATATTCAATGTATGTGGATATTAAAAAATTATTGCTGTTTTATTTTCTATGTACAAAACATTAATAATAATAAATTAATATAATTGAGAAAATGAAGGAAGAAGAAATATACAATGAGATACATTGAAATGTATAATTAATTAATATACATTGCTGCTAATAGAAAATCTATTTTTTTAAGATTCCACCGATTCCAAGACCAAGAAGGCCTTTTCCACCTTTATTTCCACCCAAAACTCCACCAAGAAGTCCATTATCACCAAGGACACCACCGAGAAGTCCATCACCATTTCCACCAAGAAGGCCACCAAGGAGACCATTGACAAGGCCATTTTCACCAAGAAGGGCTCCCAAAACTCCATCCTTAAGAAGGCCATCTAATTTTAATAAACCATCCAAATTGAGAAGTTTATTTAAATTGAGTCCAGATAAAAGTGATGACAAAAGTCTATCAAGATCTTTTAAAAGTTGTTGAAGGAGTTTATCAACATTCTTTAATAAATTGCTCAATAAATTTCCAATGGCTTCATCTTCTTGCAATAATGTCAAAACATTGTTTTGAACAATATCCTAAAAATAAATTTGCATATTTATTTATATATTGCTGTTATTAGATAGAAACTAACGTAAAGCTCTTCAACTAATTGTCCAGCTTCAGGTGAAATTCCATTAGCAATTTTTTTGAGGGTTTCAAAGGTTGTTTCAATTTTGCCATCAACATCTTCAACAATTGATTTGTACAATTGTTGTAATTCAATGGGTTGTCCGGCAATCCAGCTATCAATAGTTTCCAAGATTTCTGATTTTGTCATATTTTCATTTTTAAGAAGTCCAGTCAATTCATCCAATTGTTCGGTAGAAAGACTTGGAAGTAATTGTTGAAGGATTTGAATAACTTTTTCAAGAAGAGTCCGGACTAATGTTACAACATCTCCAACAACCCCATCAAGACCCGCATTCAATGGCAAAACTTTAAGAACACCCAACAATTTTCCATTTAATAATCCAGATAATGGCCCATCACCTCCATTTGGTGAAGCTGAAACACCAGAATCCCCACCACCACCAAGAATTGGTAGGGCAAAGACACTTGTTGAAAGAAGAAGGACGAAAACAATCAAAGATTTGTTATACATTTTTATTTATTATTAAATGGATTTGAATCGTTAAATGATGATATCAAAATGAAATTTTGCAGCTGCTTTTATACTCCATTCTAATGATTAATGAACAGTTTTTTTGATCAAAATTCTGAAAAAACATTGCTGATCAAGCTTAAAAAATTGTTTTGGAAATTTCTGAATTGATAATTTTCAAAAAGAATTTTGATATTTTTTGCAAATTATTATTCAAATCCCCTCCATATTTATTTTCGTTTTTTTTAATGATGGTTAAAAAAAACAAAAACATTAAATCATTTATAATTGACCAAATAACAGCTTAACACTATTATTTGTCTGCACTCAACTTGTATTTTTTTATATCATTTACTTGCTTGAAGCATTTGTTTAATATTTTTTATATGTAATGTTTCAACAATTCAACTGCTTTTAACTTTTACGAAACGAAAAAAATGTTGCAGCTTAAAATTGTGTTATTGTATACAAAAAACATGTACTTTAATATTTTTTATTTCATTGAAAAACAAAAACAACATTTTATTACCAGATATATTTATTTAAAATTACAAAAAATTCCACCTCTTCATTTTTAGAGATTTAAAATTTTCCAATGCTTTCTTTCAAAACTGGAAAAGAACGTAAAAATGAATACAGATTTCTTTGTTTCTCTGTCTCGCCCAATAAAAATATGCAACCTTGTACTTTTGACTAAACTCAAAATTGTATTTCTTTTCATTTTTTTGATTTTTTCGTTGGTTTTTCAACCTTTAAAGTTTAAGGTATAATTTCGATTCAATGCCCTTTTTTAAATGTGGCATTTGAATAAATTTTGGAAAGTTTTGTTGTTAATTGCAACAAAGCAAATATTTCTTTTTTTTAACAATTTAACGTTAATTCCATAAAACCGCAAATTACTAATTAAAATAATGATCGACCAAAAGTAATTACCGTAATCATTTGTTACAAAAGCTTTTTTCATCCGTTTTTTGCAATACTGTATTTGAGCTATTTAATGTAACAACTAAATGATTACGATAATGTAATGGATGGGAAAATATCGTAATTTTTTAGTGTTACATAAACAATGGTGTTGAATGTTATAAAAAATTAACTGATTTTGCGATAATTTTTCTTCCATTTCCACATTCGGTAAAATTGTTTCATTTTTGTAACGGCATAAACCAAGGTTGATTTTGTAGAAACCAACCTTGGTTTATCTCACGACAGCAATAATTTTGATTTTTTTAAAAAGAAAATTCTTGCAAAAATTTGAGCTCGTTTTTTTAAAATAGAAAAAACAGTAATTCAAACATGGCGTAATTTTTAAATTAAAATAAACATCGATTTAAGTAATGATAAAAACTACCAGAAAGTAACGCCTTTGACATTTTTTGCATGTTTATTATTTTTTGGAAGTAAAAATTAGGATTCTGAAAAGGATTATTTTAGTATAAAAAATTGAATGCTTAATTTTGTTAAAAAATTTGGATATTTTTTATAATTCGTAATAGTGGATTATCAGGGAAAAAAACTGATGATTCGTTATAGCCATCATAGATTTGAATATCTGATATTACAATATATTTTACCTACGTACTAAAAAATATTAAAGCATGAGCAACTTTTATTGAATTGGCTGAAGTTGTTTTTTTGTTCCCCGCATTATTAAAAACTGTTATTTAAAAACAAAAAATAATAATTTGCAATTTTTTTGGATACTGCATTTGAGCCATTTATAAAAGAAAAAGAAACAGGAAAAATTGATCTTTCTTTTTTGCTAAAACAGAAGAAGAAAAAGCTTTGAAATATGTGTTTTTATATTTGCTTTGTTTTTTCTGATGATATCGCAAATTTTGCAACTTTTATAAAAGCATTTGTTGCAATGATTTAATTAAAATTAAAAAAGGCAGCGTCAACTATCGATATTCTAAAATCGAAGTAATCCTGATTTATTACAGTATACACAAAACAAAAACAGATAAAGAAAATTATTGCAATTTTTGCGTTTTTTATTATTTATTTGCATTGCTTTTAAAGCAAGGCGATCCAAAATTTATTCAAAATTGCCACATGGGCTTTTTGGGACTTGGGCGAATTTAATTTTTACCTTTAATTGGGTAATTAAACCAAAGAAAAGTAGTCCCAAAAATATTTGTACTAAACCAAAAATGCGCAAAAGAAAAGGTTCACTTTTTTGGATCAGAGAAACAAAGAAAAAGAAACACAAAAAATGATTTTTCTTTTTTTAAAAAAGTAGCAAAAAGCTTATATGAAAAAAAAACAACCAAAAAGTTTTTTCTTCTAAAAAAGGTGGATTTTTGGTTTTTAAAAATTTAAAGTTTAATGTTTTCAAATTTTGTTTTTTTCATTTCAAATCTATCTTTTTTTGCTTTTCCCTTTCCTTTTTTTGACGTTATTCTTCTTTCGTTTTTATGTCAGACAAAAAAGAAGAGGCCTGTTCGCTTGGGGTCATACCGCAGTGAAAGCACGCCATCCCGTCCGATCTGGCAAGTTAAGCACTGCTGGGCTCGATTAGTACTTGGATGGGAGACCTCCTGGGAATCTCGAGTGCTCCAAGCTTTTTTCATTTTAAAATTATGTTTTTGTAATTTTTTAGTTAAATTTGATCCCAAAAAAAATTGCATTAAATTCCAAAACGCTACCGTAACTTTAAAAAAGAAAATGCGATCATTTTGAGGGAAAATGAAATTACAATTTGTTTTACAGTAATCGTTCAAAAACAAGTGAATACAAACAAAAACAGCATCATAAATTCAAAAAAAAAACAAGAAAAAGATGTGTTTAAATTTATTACAGCATGAAAAATAGAAAATACACTTTCGATATTTTTTAACAATTTTTTGCCTTGCTTTAAAAGCATGGCTTTCCAAAATTTATTTAAATTCACCACAGATTTTGTCTGGGCGCCGAATTTTTACCTCAAACTTATTGGGTAATTAAACCAAAGAAAAAGTGGTATTTTGAATAATTACTCAAAACCAAAAATGCATCAAAAACAAGGTGCACATTTTTTCTTTCATCGGTTAGAGAAAAAAAGAAAAAGAAGAAAATAGATCTCTCTCTTCTGTTAAAAAAAATGCTGCTCTGAAAAAAGCACAACTTTCTCCCCTTTAAAAAAGGTGCCTTGATTGATGCAACTAAAACATCACATAATTTTTTGCTGTTAAATTTTCTTTCTCCGATAAATATTTATCTATTATCAATTTTAAAATTGTAACCTTTTTTATTCTTTTTTCAACATTACAATACTTTTACGAGATTTTTGTTTTACACTCAGCTACAAATTAAATCACAAATTTTTCATAACTGTCAAAATGTGAAATCGAAAAAAATTTAAATAAATAAAATACTTTTTAAGTTTGTTCAGCTCAAAGTACTGTAATTTCAGTTTTTAATAAAAAAAACTTTTGGGGATACGTTGCCGTAGAGTGATATTAATGACAGCTGATCTTCAATTAGTTGCAACTTGGGAGCTGGCATAATATGCCATAAAACCCAAGTTGAAACTAATTCAGCACATTAAAATGAACAAATAAATGTAATTTTTAAAGTTTTTAAAATGAAAAATGACAAATTTTGTTTTTCATCGATTACTGTATTAGCTGATCTTCAATTAGTTGCAACTTGGGAGCTGGCATAATATGCCATAAAACCCAAGTTGAAACTAATTCAGCACATTAAAATGAACAAATAAATGTAATTTTTAAAGTTTTTAAAATGAAAAATGACAAATTTTGTTTTTCATCGATTACTGTATTAGCTGATCTTCAATTAGTTGCAACTTGGGAGCTGGCATAATATGCCATAAAACCCAAGTTGAAACTAATTCAGCACATTAAAATGAACAAATAAATGTAATTTTTAAAGTTTTTAAAATGAAAAATGACAAATTTTGTTTTTCATCGATTACTGTATTAGCTGATCTTCAATTAGTTGCAACTTGGGAGCTGGCATAATATGCCATAAAACCCAAGTTGAAACTAATTCAGCACATTAAAATGAACAAATAAATGTAATTTTTAAAGTTTTTAAAATGAAAAATGACAAATTTTGTTTTTCATCGATTACTGTATTAGCTGATCTTCAATTAGTTGCAACTTGGGAGCTGGCATAATATGCCATAAAACCCAAGTTGAAACTAATTCAGCACATTAAAATAAACAATAAAATGCAAGATGTAAAGTTGTTTAAATGAAAAATGACATATTTTGTTTTTCATCGATTACTGTATTAGCTGATCTTCAATTAATTGCAACTTGGTTTTTATTAATTTTGAATTTGATTTATGCATTGTTGTTAATAATGATTTTCTATTTTTTATACTGTAAGAAATTTACAAAGTTTTTTTTTCATATTTTGTTACATTTGCTCGATATTAGCATTTCATGTGATTACTGTAATTAAACATTCCCTTAAAATAATCGCATTTTCTTTTTTAAAGTTGCTGCAGCTTTTTGGAATTTAATGCAATTAATTTTGGGATCAAATTTAACTAAAAAATTACAAAAACATAATTTTAAAATGAAAAAAGCTTGGAGCACTCGAGATTCCCAGGAGGTCTCCCATCCAAGTACTAATCGAGCCCAGCAGTGCTTAACTTGCCAGATCGGACGGGATGGCGTGCTTTCACTGCGGTATGACCCCAAGCGAACAGGCCTCTTCTTTTTTGTCTGACATAAAAACGAAAGAAGAAAAGGAAAGTTGAAAAAAAGTGTAAAAGTGAGAATAAAAAAAAGGAAAGGGAAATGCAAAAAAAGATTTGTTTGAAATGAAAAAAACAAAGATTTGTAAACACTATTACTACTTAAAATTATAAAAAACCACAAATCCACCTTTTTTAAAAGTGAATAAAAAAGAAAAGAGAAGGGTTGTTGCAAATAATAAAAGAAAAATTGATTGCAATAAATTTTAAATTATCGAAAAAAATGTTAACTAAAAGGATATTATTAATATCATCATTAACAGAAACAAATATTTAGTGTTTTTAAAATAATGCATATTTTTTAAGGGAGGAAATTTTTGCCTTTTTTAGCCCATTCAAAGCAGTTTTTTTAAACAGAAGAGAGAGATCTATTTTTTTCTTTTTCTTTTTTTCTCCAGTCAAAGAAACAGAAAAAATGCACCTCGTTTTCTGTGCATTTTTGATTTTGAATAATTATTTGAAATACAACTTTTTCTTTGGTTTAATTACCCAAAAAGTTTGAGGTAAAAATTCGGCGCCCAGACAAAATCTGTGGTTAATTTAAATAAATTTTGGAAAGCCATGCTTTTAAAGCAGGGCAAATAAACATAAATAAAAAAGTTCGAAAAGAACAGCAATTTTAAAAAGGCATAAATTTATGATTAAAACAATAACAGAAATCAGTTTTGGGGAAAATTACTGGTAACTTTTTTGAACTTTTGCTTAAAAAGAAACCAATAAAAAAGATTTAATGTAAAAATCACAAAATTTATCCCTTTTCAAAAATGTGCCTTGTTGATGCAACTTAAAAAAATTACATTTGTTGCTGTTAAATATCTTTTCTTTATTAAACATTCATCAATTTCTTGCATTTTAAAATAAATAAAAAACTTTTAAAACGTGACTTTATTCCAAATTGCTTATTTTTAAAGTTTCTTCTAAAATATGTTATAAAATAGATGAAGACCGTAATCACTTTTTTTGTTGGAAATTACCTTAATTATTTTTAAATTTTTGTGTAAACAAAACGATTTAATTTTGTTTGTAATGATTAAACTCGGTATTTCGTATTCAAAGTGAAAAATATTAATATTGAATTTTTGAGTAAAATAATATTGAAGTGTAATTTTTGTAATTTTTTTGGGATACTGTAAGTTACATATTTACCGAAAACTATTAAAATACAAGTTTTTTTTAAACCAAAAATTTTTTCTTTCCCTCGACAGTAGGGTAAAAGCAACTATATTCTCGCGACGGTCTAAACGTATAACAGTTGGGGTGTTTTGTAAAAGCTGCGACGGTTTAAATGGCTTTAGATTTCGACCGTCGAGAATATGCTCAATTGTCTCCTCCTCCTGGGTCTAGTAAAAATATTTATCTTAAATTTTGCCATCATTTTGGTGTAGTTTTTCAAGGGAATATTTAAAATTGTAATATTTTTGGCAGAATCTGATTTTCAGGGAATAATAAAAATTTGCATAAATTTGTTTGTTGACTTTTAAGATCATTTTTGTGTTTTAGTGTAGTTTTTCAAAAAAAATATTGTAAAATTTTTGGTGGTTTAGACCGTCGCAAGAAGGTACTATATTCTCGCGACGGTCTAAAGCTACGACCGTTGGGGTGTTTTGTAAAAGCTGCGACGGTCTAAGTACTTTAGATTTAAACACTGGAAAAAATCTACAAGGTCCGATAAAAACATTTAGACAAATTTTTATAATATTATCATTTTAATGGTATTTTTTAAAATTGCATAAAACTTGCAGTTTGACTTCTATCATCTTTTTAATGCTATTTTTCAAGTGGAGTTGCTTAAAAAGAAACCACAAAATGTATCTCTTTTCAAAAATGTGCCTTGTTCATGCAACCGAAAAAATTACATTTCTTGCTTTTAAATTCCTTCTTTTATTAAACATTTATCAATTTCTTGCTTTTTTAAATAAATAAAAAATTTTGAACGTGATTTTATTCCAAATTGCGTATTTTTAGAATTTCTGCTAAAATATTTTGTAAAATAGATGATGACCGTAATCACTTTTTTTTGGTGGAAATCACCTTAATTATTTTTAAATTTTTGTGTAAAAAAAAGATTTGATTTTGTTTGTAGTAATTAAACAAGGTATTTCGTATTCAAAGTGGAAAACATTAATATTGAATTTTTGAGTAACATAAAATTGAAGTGCGTTAGCAATTTTTTGTAATTTTTTTTGGGATACTGTGAGTTATCTATTTACCAAAAATTATAAAAATACAAGTTTTTTTTAAAAAACCAAATTTTTTTTCTTTCGTTCGACAGTAGGGTAAAAGAAACTATATGCCTCGTCGGTCTAAACGTAAAACAGTTGGGGTGTTTTGTAAAAGCTGCGACGGTCTAAATGGCTTTAGATTTAGACCATCAAGCATATGCTTAATTGTCTCCTCCTTGGTCTAGTAAAAATATTTATCTTAAATTTCGTCATCATTTTGGTGTAGTTTTTCAATGGGGAACATTGTAAAGTTTTTGGTGGTTTAGACCGTCGCGAGAACATCTTATATTCTCGCGACGGTCTAAACGTATAACAGTTGGGGGTGTTTTGTAAAAGCTGCGACGGTCTAAGTGTTCTTTACATTTAATCTTTGCAAAAAACTTCTAAAGTCCGACAAAAATATTTAGACAAAATTTTATCATCATTTTTTAATGGTATTTTTCAAAAGGAACTTAAACATTGTAAAATTTTTAAATGATTTAGACCTTCAAAAATTGGATGTATATCTTTTTAAGAGTAAAAACGATTTGTGAATTTTTTGTGATATATCTTTTTATATTTGGTAACAATTAATATATAATAAAATGTAAGATTTTTATTTCCGAAATGTCGATACAGTAGTTTAACTAATATATTACATAAAAGATTTTTTTGTTCAACAAGAAATTTTTATGCTTAAAGAAGAATAGTGACAAATTGTAAAAATCTCATCCAAGTCGAATTTTAACCATTTTACGCTGTAACATACAACACTTAGACAATTGTGATATCCCATTACGCGACTTTATGAGCTTATCTTAGACCTAAGACTTTATCTCAGACATTATCTAAGACATTATTTTAGACATTATCTCGGCCCTAACATAAAAAACTTGCAATGTTTGTGGATAGATTAATAGGACCCTTTTTCTGTCCTGGCAAATCTGTAAAATAAATTTATGCAAATTTGTTGGGACCAGGTAAAACAAAGTAATTTGAACCTGGTCCCAACATAAAAAAGTCTGCAACTTTATTGGGCATTGAAATAGGACCCTTTTTCTGTCATGACAATTATGTAAGACAAATTTATGCAAATTTGATGGGACCAGGTAAAACATAGTTATTTGAACCTGGTCCCAGCATAAAAAATCTTGCAACTTTATTGGGCATCGAAATTGGACCCTTTTTCTGCCCTGACAATTCTGTGGGATAAATTTATGCAAATTTGTTGGGAACAGGTAAAACATAGTTATTTGAACCTGGTCCCAACATAAAAAATCTTGCAACTTTATTGGGCATTGAAATAGGACCCTTTTTCTGTCATGACAATTATGTAAGACAAATTTATGCAAATTTGATGGGACCAGGTAAAACATAGTTATTTGAACCTGGTCCCAACATAAAAAATCTTGCAACTTTATTGGGCATCGAAATTGGACCCTTTTTCTGCCCTGACAATTCTGTGGGATAAATTTATGCAAATTTGTTGGGAACAGGTAAAACATAGTTATTTGAACCTGGTCCCAACATAAAAAATCTTGCAACTTTATTGGGCATTGAAATAGGACCCTTTTTCTGTCATGACAATTATGTAAGACAAATTTATGCAAATTTAATGGGACCCAGGTAAAACAAAGTATTTTGAACCTGGTCCCAACATAAAAAATCTTGCAACTTTATTGGGCATTGAAATAAATGCTGTAATAATTTCACGTATTTTGGACCGGTGCAAAACATAACTAAACTGAGGATTTGTGAAATGATCCAAATTTGCATAAACTTTGTTTGCTGACTTTTTCGCATCATTCTTTTGTAGGTTTTTTTGGAGAATTTTAAAAGTGGAATTTTTTTGGGGTAAAAAAGTAAGGAATCTGGAAATGATAAAAAAAGTAAGTTTTTTGAATTTTGACGTTATTTAAGGGATTCTGGAAGTGATTAAAATTTGCATAAAATTTGTTTGTTGACTTTTGACATCATTTTAGGGTAGTTTTTCAGGGGGGAATTTATAAAGGGAAATACTTTTTGAATAAAAAAATTATGGATTTCAAAAATAATAAAATGGCAATAGTCTATATGAAACACAAATATCAATAACCAAATGCCTTTCTCAAATAAGTAAGCAAGGCATTTGGCTACCGTATAAAAACTG
>JAMRXY010000199.1:0-29477 GCA_024447195.1 Panagrolaimus sp. LJ2414 | reverse complement strand
TTTGTGTTTTTCCATTTATAGAAAAATACATACATGTTTGTCCCCAAAGTTCGTTGTCTGTGTTTTTAACCCTCCACCCTTTTTTCGTTGATTAATATAAATTTATTTTAATTAAAATTAACAATTATTATTTTTCATCGATGAGACTCTGTTTTTACAAATGATTACTTTCATTGATTTAAATCAATTAAGTTTCTTCATCGATCAATTTTCTTAAATTTTAAGTTTTACCAACGTTTAAATTTTTTTGATTCGATTATTGTCATTAAAAGTGTTTATTTTTAGTTTTTGTAATTTAGTTGTTGTCGCAATAATTTTTTTCGAGAAATTATTTCATTTTCCTAGAAGGAATTCAGAGTCAAAGTTTGGCAAATTTGCATATTATCCTTTTTAAGTTTTATTAACTGTGATTTTTTAAAATTCCATGATCTATTTCATCTTTTCCTTCTTTTCACTTCAAAATCAACAAACTTGGTTTTGATATATCCTTTCTTCCATCTTTTGAGATTTCTATTGTTTCTTTGATCGTTTGATTTTTTTCTGTTTCAAGCACCCCATATTTTTTCTAGCTTTTAAAAAAATGCTTTGTAAAAGGAAGAGAAACTGTGATGTTTCGATTATTGCAGCTGCATCGGAAAAAAATTGAAAAAGAAGCAATCAAAAACTTTTTTCCTTTCCTTTTTTCTGCCTTTTGTTTTTCAATTATATTTCGCGCGCATTTTTTTGATATTATTTGAAACAACTAAAAATTGTTTTTTGGTGGGGATTGTTTTTCATTTTTTTAAAAATTTTTACATTAACATTTCATGACACTTGTTTTTGGATGTAATTAGGGGATTGTTTTTGTGGGGTTTCTTAATCGGTGATAATTTCTTGTTTAACTTGTCTAAAAATTATTTGTTCCAATTTGAGATTTAACTTTTTTCATTAAAATTAATATATATTTGAAATCAGTAACAATTGGTTATTTTATGTAAATTTTGGTTTTTGTTAAAGGATGCTGCGGTTTAATTACTTTTCATTTTTGGGTGTAACAACTAAAATAAATTTACATGGATTTTTCTTAACGAAATCGACCCTGATTGTTAGGTTCATGCTACAGGAACCTGAAAATCAGGGGCGTAAACCGCGGCTTTCTTAAAACTTAAAAATATTTGTTTTGAAATTATTCTTGATTGTGTTTTATGTAGTTCTTTTTTCTTGCTGCAAAATGCGCAATCACGTTCTCACTTGAGATGATCCAATCCCTTTTCCCTTCTCACCCCCCTCTATTGTTGACTAATTCTTTTCTCTCTCAAAAAAATGTTAACAAAAACCGCCTAACTGATTTTTTTTTGTTAAAACTTTTTTCTTCTTTTGTTTACGTAAAGTACAAAAACGAAAAAATGAAATGAAAATTGATGATTCATAGAGTTGATTGTTTTTCTTCGTTGATGACTTTAGGGGAAAAAAGGGGGAAAATTGAAAGGAAAAGTGAAAAGCAAAACATTGTTCGAGCATGATTGTTTTTTTTTAATAAATTGGTTTAAAACAAAAAATTTTTCCAAGGTCTGCACGCTTCATTCCAAAAAGCTAAAACTTTCTTTAATTTCGCTTTATTCTTATTTTCCACCTTAAACTTGTTTTTAATTTTTTTTAAGGAATCTGATATTAATACTGATTTGAATTATTTTAATCATATTATCCTATAAAACTTTTTCTAAACTTTCGTCGTGTAAAATCATCGTTTAAAGTTTTATTCTAATTTTTTATTGCTACATTTTTAGTGCATCATCATTTGAATATTCTTCAACTCGATCAAATACTTTTGATCATTCATCCCCACCAAATTATTATCAACTTGCCCTTCAACAAGAAGAAGAGAATCGCCGGCGACAAGACCTATTTTCATTGATTTATTCTTCAACATCTTCCCCATTATCACCTACAGTAATACCACCGATAATTCCACCGATAATTGCACCACCAAGTCATCCACCACCATCAATTCCAACACCCTCTTCCTTGGATTCACCAATATATAATAATCCACAAAAATTACGAATTGATAATTCTGTGTTAAATAATAATCTTCGGCCACCTTCTTTCAAGCATTTAAGATCCGTTTCAACGGATGCTTCATTTGAAAGCAGCAGTAATTTTTCAAATTATCAACAAAAATTTGAAGAAGACGAAGAAGAATTTGAAAACGGATTAAATTTTTGTGAAAATTATAGCAGCGATATCAAAGTTGATTTCGATTCAAGTTTTTGCAAAGGTAAAAATATAATTTTAATATTATTAAAACACAAAACAATTATTACAGATTCTTTCAATGAATTAGATATTGATTTGAATAATTTTCTTGATAATCAAATTGAAAGAATGAAACCACCTCTTGAAATGGCAAAAGAAAAACGAAAACTTGTCGTTTTAAATGATGTAGAAAAAAGCAGCAAAGATTTTTCTCTTTCTGGTAAGCTTTAACTATATTACTGTAGTTTTATACCGTAACACGATACTGTAATTTTAAGCCCGAAAAATATATTCAAATTTAAATTTATGAAAAAAGATTCATTTTTAGTTGATGAAAATTTTTCTCCCCAAGAATTCAAAACCATTAACTCTCCATCAACTTCTGCATCATCAATCCCGAATAGTCCTCGGTCCCGGTCAGCTCCACCAAAGCATCCACATCGAAATCATCACCACCGAGAAACACCAAAAAATGAAAAACATTTAAAAATCGATGAAGAAATTGCAGGAAATTCCCATGGTTTGTTAAAGACATAAATAAAACAATAAAAATTTATTTATTCCAATTCATTTTTGCAGAATTATCACTTTTCTTTTGTTCCCCTACAGTATCCAATTCTTTTGATGATGATATTTCAATGGAATTAATGAATACCTCTGAAATGATCAATGACGATAATGATAATGAAGAGGGGGAAGGGAATGACGTCAATTTATCAACATCATCTCCTGCAGGAACATTCTTACATTCACATTCAAGTGGTTCAGAAATGGTGTCTCCAAAACCTGTAAATTTTTTTACCTTTGATGAAGCTGACATTGCTTCACAAAATCAACAAAATATTCAATCAAGACCGTTACCCCCCATTGCCCGATGAAGATGGCCTTCTGATTCCTGATGAACCAGAAGATATGGCACCAGAGCTAGAGATTCCAGAACCCGAATATGCTTGCGTTGATGATGATATCGATGATCAAGGATATGCCGCAATTCATCATCAACGAAGTGTCAGTGATCATGTTTTAAGTTATGGCCAGAGGCAGCAAATTGATGATAAAGTAAGCAAAATTTTTGAAGCTTAAATAAGAATGGATAAGGGGCAAAATTTGCGTCCTTAAGGCGATGATTGTCTTGTTGTTTCGGTTTTGACAGTGACCCGATCTTGCCGCCCCCTGGGTCCATCATATTTTCATTTCGCTCTCTCCATTTTTTCAAACTGCGTAAATTTTGGCTGCTTTGCCTCAGGGGCGTGACCACTTTGAACCTTTACCATCCTTAACCCAAAACAGTCAAATTTAAATACAGTCGAACCTCGTTATAAAATCCTCATTTTGTGGTCCCTTCTGCAAGGAGCCCATATTATTCGGACCTCGTTATACCGTCTTTTTTTCACGGTCCCTTGAAAAACGTTATAACGAGGTTCGGACTGTATATTTTCGCATTTTAACATTCTTAATTGTTAATTTTTGCAGATGAAGGCAATTGATTTTCTAAAAAAATCCAACAGTGATCGATCTGAAAGAAGATCGACAAGAAAGAAGCCAATCTCCCTCGAGCAACCCCCATCTTCGGAAGAAGAAGAACATCGAAAATTGTCAGATATTTCTGAGCATCGAAAAACAATTAGTTGTTCGACGCCATCTTTTCTTCAACCTTCTTCAACCCTTGAAAATTCCGCTAATGATGAAACTGATGATGGACGAAAACGTTCAATCACAACCGATTCCATTCAATCCCCTCCAGGCCCAGCTTTAAAACAAATAATTCCATCCGGGGCAAGTACAGTTCGAGGAATTAGTACTTCCAGACTTCCACCATGCCGAAAAATTTCTGATCAACAATTTTCGGGTTCTGTTCGATTAAGAGATTCCTCAAAATCTGTTTCAACAATTGGAAGTGCAGATTCTAAACAAAGGTTGGTTTTAAAATTTACATACTTTTTTGTCTTTTCCATATTTCCTTCTTTCCTTTGTTGTTGTTGTTCTTGTACGGCATTCTTTGTCTGTTTTGAATGGCACAGATTTGTTTTATTTTTCTAAAATTGGCAATACTCAAAAATCTTGTGCCGTCAACGGCGTCAGCAGAATTTTATTTTGGAGGGGGACAAAAACTATTTCAAGAAGGGTACACCTTTGATCTTGTGCCGATGGCGATAACAAATCACAGGATATTTATAATTTGTGGAAAGGGGCATTGTCTTTGGTGCCACCTTGCAAGGGCCCTTGCTAACATCCCATTGTACTATAATTTAAAAACACCCCATTTTTTTAATTAATAAATAAATCTGTGCCATCCTAAAAACTTTCTGTCAGTGTCTTTTTTTCTTTCTTTTTTTCACACTGTTGTTATCCCCCTCATCAAATGGCTTTATCAATGTACACAATATACATTTTTGGTGGAACCCATGATAGCAACATTTTTTGGCCTATATATCTGTATCTATCTATCTTTATTTAATCCGTTTCTTTCTTTTTCCAAGGTGTTGTTATTTTAAATGTTTCCCTTTCTTTTTCCAAAAAATTGTTGTTGTTTCTTCCCCATCGATGCGTTTGGCAATTTTGTTTTTACAAAAAAATGTTGCTTTTTTTCAAGCTTTTTTGTGCTGCATTTTTTACGAAAAAAGTTTTAAGTTTTTATTCAAAAAAGTTCAAGCTTTTTTATTTGATTTGTAAGAGTGTATGGATTGCTTGATTGAGTGAATCAATCAATGATTAATGTCAAATTTGGTCAGTCACTTAAAGAAATAAAAATATATATTTATGCTAATAAAAAATGAATCATTGCTCAACTTTCACTTCTTCACCCCTAAGGTTTGTTATAAAAATTTATGTCTTTTTTTCTCTCATCGATGAAGCCCTCGAATGTAGTGGTCACTTTTTTCATTTATTTTTTTTGATAGAAATTACGGTATTGTTTTGTATTGTCTTTTCCTAATTTATTCATCTATTTTTCTTCTTTGTTAATTAATTCCCGAGTTAAAGCCCCTACAGTATTTACAGTATTAGTAAAATAGGCATGTTAAATTTGAAACAAGGTTACTAAACTTTTTAGATGGGTTAAGGTTTTTAAACATAGTTGGCTAGCCCTTATTTAAATTTTTTAAATAAAACACAACAATCTTATTCTAACAAAATATTAGCCCATGCAAATATTCTTTTGTTGTCATCTATAAATTTTTGATCTTTACGGCATCCAAAAAACTAAAAAATCACGTCAAAAAAACCGTATTAGACAAAACAAATTAACGTCAAAATAAATAAATTTTGCTTGTAAACATTAAAAATGTTGACATTTAAAGTATTTCAAAATCTGTTACGCTAACTGAAATGCACTTTTGCGAACAACTTTTTTTGAACTATTTCTGTGGCAAAAAAGGTTTGCCACAGAAATTCATCAAAAAAAAGAAAAAGAGAATTGAAGAAAGTTTTGTTCGAAGGAATCATTCTAAATGATTGCTTTCGAAATTGAATCTTTCATTTTAATTTCTGAAGAAGATTTTTATTGCATCATTCTTAGTTTTCTGAAAAAAATTTTGTTATTTTTCAGTAAATTTTGTATTAGTCATTGTTAAATCTTAAAAGACGTTGGTCGTTTTTTAACGTGTTTAGTTAGTTTTTTGGTTAAAAGTTTTCAAAAATGCTTAATTTAGTTTCTATACGATTTTTTGCATGCGTGTTTTTTGGAAAATTTTTGTTAAAATTTGCTTGTAAGATAAAATTTTAGATGACAACAAGGGAATTTTGTTTAAAAGATAAACATAAAAGTTATGTTAAAAATAATAGTAATTCTTTAACTGGAGAATACAGTAACCTCAACTTGAATCAAGGCCATCATTGTCTGAATTCTTTTTCACAGCCTTCAAAATCTGATGCATTTGAAAGCAAAAGAAATTATTCAAATTTCGGTAAAAATTAATAAAACATGGCTGCAGTTTTTTGTTTTGTTTATGAAATTTAAGTTATTCCTATTTTCTTGAATCTCTGATTTTCATGTTTGAGCAGCACGATCCTGACAATCAGGGTCTTTTTGTCGACGGGGCAAATTTATTCAATTTACGAGTCCCATAAAGGTATTTTAACCTTTTGTCTTTTCCAAACATGAGTTAATTAAGTTGATTCATATATCATAAACGGACTGCAGCCTTGTACGAAAAGGTCAGATTTTAAAAATGAGCCATCTTCAAAAAGGGAATACAAATCATGGCATAAATCGTGCAACAATTTACCAAATATTCACCTTGATTTTGAGAACAAAGAAGAATCAAAAGAAGATATTCGAACATCAAAAAATGCCAACAGCAGCAGCACCCTTTCACTTCATATTGCAGCATATGAAAATTCAATTGAAGCGTGCAATGATTCTTTTGAAGACACAACAAAAGATGAAAGCTTGAAAATACAAAATCCACTTGAATTTCCGAGGCAACAAAAAGAAGAAGAAAAGGCACAAGAGCCAGAAGTTGTACAATTTAGAGCATCCCAAAAATTACTCAATCCTAACCAATTATCAGGAACAAATAGATCTTCACAATTGTAACTTTTTATTGAAGTTTTTAAAAATTTACATAACTTTGAAGGACAAAAACAATAGGTTTTTTATGTTTTCGTCTGGTATTGTTACATATTATTTTCTAAAATAGTTTCTTCTCTTTTTAATATTTTTCCGTCATTATTTTTTTGTATAAAAACAATGCCTCATTTTCGTTTACTATTACCTTCGGCAATTTCCTCATATTTTTATGAGTTTTTTTCGAGTGTCTTTTTCAACGCGCAAAAAAGGCTTTTATATTTTTGTGTAATAAAAAAAACTGATCTTCCTTGAAAAATTTATGGCCTTTTTCATTTTTCATTGTGTCATCCATTCATTTATTTTATCTTTGCCAAAAAAAGATATTTTAAAGTTCTTCAAAAATTTTGCACATTTAATTTGCATAATTATTTATTTTTTGTTATCACCGATATTTGTCGGAACATCATAGATAGTGTCACTGACAATAAATAAAACACAGCTCTATAAGAATGTCAATACTTTTTTGTTAATCTTTATCAATTTTTTATCGGGGTTTTTAGTTGACTTTTCTCTTTTTAATCACTTTTTTGTTATTGATTCAAGTTAGAAACTTTTTTAAAAAAAATCTCTGATTCATCATGACCATCTTTTTTAAGACTTTTTGTCATTTCTGTCTCACTAAACTTATTTTTTTGGAGTTTCTATCATGCTTACTTCAACTTTTAGAATAACTCCATTGGTTCGATCTTCTCAAACTACATCAAATTTGTTGTCATCTGAAGTGGTTGATGGAGATGCTTCAAAGAATTCCAAAAAGAATTCACCATCTCATAATTCTTTGAGTTCTTTGGTGGATCGATTTACATCTCAACGACAACATTCTTTACCAAAGATGCAAGTTTCGACATCCCTTAAGGGCACACCTCCAACCTCATCATCAAAAGATTCTGTTCGTCGGAGCTTCAATTTTAAGAATCTTTTTTCATCCAAAACTTCTTCTTCTTCAACAAAACAGCAACAACAAAAATCTCCACCAACATTACTTCAACGAACAACATCTTCAATTAAATTTCGAAAAGATTTGTCAACAACTTCTCCCCCGAAGCTTTCCGTTGTTGAAGAAGATAATGATCAATTTGATAATATTTCTCAAGCTTCAACTGGAAAACTTGTTATGCGAAAAGGTGGACAAGAACGACCATGGCGAAATTTTTTTACTCGTTCTTTCATTTCTTCAACAGAAAGTGGGGGAAGTAAAAAAGAAGAAGATTGCGAAAATGATTATGAAAAAGAAAAAGCTTCCCTTCAATCACCTCGAATTGCACATCGTCGAAGAGTCTCCGTAATTGGAGATGTGGAATCAGATAGAAAAATTTTTGCAAATAAATTTGCAGCTTTTGCTCCATCACCTGCAGATTGTCGAAAACTTGATCTGCTGTATGAAAAACAATTCAAGACAAACTACAGTAATCCGCGATCACAACTTCCATCTGATTCTTGCTTTATCTCAGATGATGATGACTTGGATGAGGATGAAGAAGATGGCGAAGGTGATGAAATTGCAGAATATCAATCAGATAATCGAGTCCTTCATACTCCAAGACGTCGGAAACTTGTTCATCGAATGAAATCTTCAAGAACTCTTCCGAGGCTAAATATTGCCGAAGGGAATGGCGCCCTTCTTCCATCTCCATCTGTACCAGATTACTCAACTCGAGCATTTACAACCCCGAGAAAAGCTCATGGCGGTGTTCAAAAACGTTGGAAACGTCGAGAGCAAATTCAACGTCGACGTTCTGTAAATCAAACATACATTGAATCAGCGGTCCGTGAATCTTCAGGATCTCCGAAAAATTCCCATGAAGAAGTTTTACATCGAATTGCAAATTCTGCTATTGAACTTCCGTTAACGGAAAATAATGCTAAAAATATTCCAAAAAGATTGTATCGGACTGCTGCAGGAACAGGAGGTGATCGAGAATTTAAGTAAGTTGCATGATGGGTTTTTGGCGAGATTTAATAAATTTTTGGTAATGCTTTTTTGTGTTTATAACCCTTGTCTTTGTTGATTTTGCTTCTGCTTTTTCTTTCTGTCGTCCAAACTTTCAGCTTTTCCTTTTTTGCACCACTTTTGTCACTTTTTGTTTCTGTGTTTTAATTCTTCTACCCAAATTATTTATTTATTACAGTAATCATTTTTAGGTTTGAAAAGGATAAAAAGAATTCAAATAATTTGTTTACTGGTATCTTGACATTCCGAAAAGGAAAGCAATCAAAGAAACCGGTTCGTTTATTTTCTGTTTTAAGAAGCAGGATTTGTTCATCGAAGCTACCGTATACCTTTTTGTTAATTTAATTCCAATTCCTTGAAATTTAATTGCTGTTTCCTTATAAAATTACCATATTACATTTCAGAAAGAAAATCGACCCCTTGGAAGTATTTTTCCTGGTAACAATAGTTCAAGCTCAACAATAAACAGCTCTCAAAATCCATTAAAAAATGAATTAAGTAAGCCATTTTTTTATTTATTTCTTTAAAATTTAAAAAAATTGTGCTTCTGCGTGTTCAAAAAGTTTGCGTAATATTTTTTTCCTATTTTTAAAGTTAATTAAAAAAAGCAGTAGTGCAGATGTTTTTTTCTTTATCTCGAACTCATAGATTTTTAAACTTGCGTGACCCTTTTCTAATTTTGAAAAAAATATGGTTTTTAAATTTGACGTTTTTTCAATGCAAAATTTTCAAAAAGATAAGTTACATGTTAGTTTAATCCTGCTTTGTTGGCTTAACTTGTGACTCTTTATTTCTTGAGGGCTAAACCCAAGACACAATGTCATCAAATAATTATTCGCCTGTAAAGCATTCATTTAATTTTGATTTACTTCGTAAATTTTCGTTATCATTTCGTCACCATGTTTCATATCTTATTTACCAAAAGCGACGACATACTGTTGAAGTTTTGTTTAATGGTAAGGCACGTACCGTTATAAGATTGTTGTCTTTAAACAGCAAAAAATAGTGATACGGTAGTCTAATGGTGTTTTGTGATGTATTTTTCGAAATTTATATTGTGGATTTATATAAGAAAAACTGTTTCGAGACACAACAAAAGAAATCTTGAATATCACTCCATGATAATTTCGATAAAAATCATCAATAGCTTGATCTCATATAAATAGCAACATTATTTGCATAAATTATTGGGTTCAAATTAATCTTTTTTAAGATTTCTCATGATGTTATAAACTTATGCCCAGGTGTAAAATTTTGCTTTTTTGATTAGCTTTTTATACCACGAATTATTTTTCTGCTTTTTGTTAAAAAAAACAGCAAAAAAGTTTTTTCTTGCCTTTTCTCTGAAAAAAAAACTTGAATCATAACACTTTTGTGGCCTTTTTGACTTTTTCCTCCCTTCTCTTTTTTCTTCTTTTTGCTTTGTTAAAGTTTGGCAGCCTTCTTAGTTTTTTTTCAGTCATTGATTTTTTTTGTTCAAAACCACCTTCTAGAAGAAGCTTATTAACACTATTTCTTATTTCACCAATTTTTTTCATATTTCTTGTAGTCACTAAAATTTATTCTTGAACATCATCATTTTATAATAAGTTTGATCCTTATCTTCTGTCTATAATGCATGGAATCTCATCTCCTTATACGAAAAATTTATCATCATCATCTATAAATATTAGTACTACCCCATCTTCTTCATCTTTGAAACTCACAAAAAATGATGATGTTGCTATTTATGATCAAGAAGAAAAAGAAGAAGAAATGAACCACCAAAAAATACCTTCCTTTTCATATCATCGAAAAATGTCTGCATGTTCCCTTACTTCTTCTTCCCCTCAAACATCTCAAATTGAGTCATCCACAAAACAAAATCATCGTCGTCGCTTTTCATCGCAGAGTACCAGTTGTAATAATAAAAATAATATTAATACTAACCCCTCTTTTTCTTTTGCAATTCCTACTCCTGCTGCTGCTGCATGTAAAGAAACATTTTTATTATCAAAACCGACATTTGAGATTGGTTCTTCATCTTCACCGAGACATTCAATTTCTTCATCTACAAATTTTTTGTCTGTTCATTCCCCCTTGTCTGCAACAGCAGCAGAATATTATCGACATTCAACTGGTGATTTACGAAGTCCAAATAATTTTGATAGTGAAGAAGAAGAAGCTGAAGAAGATTCATCTGATAATAATTCTGTACGTCCAAAAAGGAAATACGTTCCATCATTTTTTTCTGGTTCATTTTGGAGCATTTTTCCTGGTCCTGAGCAATCATCAGCAGCATCGATTTTTCCTTCTGCAAAATCTCATCAAAAAAAGAGTGAATCATTGGCAGATGTTTCACAATTTTCAAATTTTTGTTTTGATAGTAAAAACAAAAGCAGCAGCAGCAAGCTAGGTTCACGTCGAAATTCATCAATAATTTGTAATTCCCATCCAAAACGTTCACGTTCTTCTCTTCCTTCTGAATTTTTAACAACAACAACAGCCCCACATCCTTGGAGTTATAACAATTCAAACATGCCTGGAGGGGTTGAAGATTCTGATAATTCATCACATACTGTTATTATGGTTGATAAAGATTCTGGTGTAATTATTCCAAAGCCACAACAACGATTAGAAACTCCTCGACCAATTCGAATGCGATCAAAAAGTCCAAGACTTGGCACTATCGAATCTGTGGAAAGTAATAGCAGTATGGATGAACAACAGCCAAAGCCAATCCAACCAGCTCCCCTTACACTTGCAGCAAGACGAAATGCAAGTTTATCAACGGTTCTTGAAATTCCAACT
This sequence comes from Panagrolaimus sp. LJ2414, assembly GCA_024447195.1. NCBI lineage: Eukaryota > Metazoa > Nematoda > Chromadorea > Rhabditida > Panagrolaimidae > Panagrolaimus > Panagrolaimus sp. LJ2414. Next base: position 17,931 of record JAMRXY010000199.1, on the reverse strand, counting down.
CCAAGTGTTGAAGATTCATATAATCAAGATAAACGTCTTCAATGTGTTAGCCCATATTCAAATAATTCAAATCGACGAATGTCTGCTTTTATATCCCCTGCCGATCCAAACAGTGAAGAAAATCGATTAAATCGTCGAACATCCCTCAAATCTCCCTTTAGTGATCCCCCTTTATCCCCTTCAACGGATGGTTGGAATGCAAAAGCAAAAATTAAATATTGGAAATCTCGAATGTCAATGCAAGGCCAAAATATGCATAACATGCTTCGTGGTGGTTCATCAGAACGACGAGGCTCAAATTTGGGTCTTATTCCAGCTATATCCGGATTAAAGCGAGATATTGAAGGTGCTGGCGGATCATTTAGACAACGAATTAATTCAGTCGGAGTTTTAAGAAATCATTTTAATCCTGAAAAAAGTCCAAGAGAACGTAAGGAAATAATATACTGCTTAAGCGTAGGAAGCTAAAATAAAAATATGCTCATATGCAAATTTTTTAAACGATACAATTAATGAAATGTTTTTAGCTATGCCTGATGCTTTGGCCGGTATTTTTTCACCTGGAAATTCTGGCAAACAATCTGATAATGGTTCAGAAGGACTTCGAACACCTTCCGGAACAAGTGGTCATTTCTTTGAAGAATCTATTCCAATACCGGCATTGTAAGCTTTTATATATCCCCTTAGGGATTTTGCTACAATATCTTTTATATGCAAAAAATTTCAGAAATAAACCAAAATGGGAAGATTTGGATCTTTGGGTGAGTGAACCTAGCTCATGGTCATTATGCCATCCTGATGTTCAACTTTCGGCATCCGAGAAAAAGCGGCAAAATATTATTTATGGTATGCTTTTTTCTTTCTTCTTTTTGCTTTTTTGTTGTTGCCTCAAAAATTACAAAAACAAAATTCCAATGATTAATAATAAAAAAATGTTTATTTTTAGAATTATATTCAACTGAAAAAAATCACGTCAAAGTTCTTGTCTTTCTTCAACAAGCATATCAAGTTGGACTTCGACAATTTAATCAATCCTCAAATTTTATAACCGATGACCAATTGGATCGACTTATTCCTGATGTCTTGGATAGCTTATTGGATTTTCATTTAAATCTTTTACGTCGATTGAAGCAAAGAAAGAATGAAAATTCTGTCGTTGAAACTGTATCGGATATTGTGGAAGAAGAATTTGGGAATGGTGGCCTTTTTACAACTGCTGCAATGCGGGCATATACAATTTTTTGTCTTTCTCGAGATGAATCTTGTCAAACTTATGCAGAACTGATGGAAAAGAATCCTAAATTTAAGAAGTTCTTTGGTGAGTAAAAGTTTTACAAGGATCCAACTTTTGGCATCGATTAACATAATGCCCAAAATTATAAAAAGTCTTCAGAAAATTTATTGTTGAACATTAATTTTCACAATTCCATTTTAGATTACTATGAAACTCAACCTGCTTTCAAGCAACATAATTTCAAGTCATGCTTCTTGCTAATTGCTCAAAGATTAACAAAATATAATTTGTTGTTTGATTCGGTAAATTTCTATTCATCTTATATATCAACTATTAATACCATACTTTTTGCAGATTCTTAAATATGATCCAATTCCATTGAAGCCACAATCCCAAAAAGCTTTAAGTGCAGTTCGAGATTTTGCACGTCGAGTTGATTCTGAATTGAAAAAGTATGACATTCAACAAAAATGGGAACATCTCAAATCAATGTTGGATAAAAAATCACGTGGAAAAATTTTGAATCGTGATTTTACCTATGATGATTTGGTGCATCAACGAATGGATGATCAAAGAATTGTTTATGCAATTGGAAAAGTTAATTATCTTGCTTCATCTGTTGCTCAACAATCAAAAGATAAAATTGAATTGACAATGGTACTCTTTGATGACATTTTGGTTTTATTTTATTTACGAAATAATTCCATGCATTTTTATAATTCAAATATGATTGTAAGTTTTTAAAATACAATGATTTGTGATGTGATTTATCCATTTTTAGAGTTCTGTAATTCCATTAAAAACTATGATTGTTCGAGAAATGGAACGTGGAACAAATGGTAAGATTTTTAGGCTACCGTAACTTGTTAGCATTGATTAAACTGTCTTTTTCAGAAATTATGCTTTTATGTACTGATAAAGAAAAACCAGATTTATATCATTTATCATTTCCATCCAAAACTGAATTACGAAATTGGGTTACTCAACTTCATTCTGCCAAAGCTTCAGCTGTTCCAGTACGGTATGCCCCCGGGCGACGAAGTCAAGTTACTTTGCAAAAGCAAGAAGAATTCAATGAAGAACCGCATAACAGTAAAGTTCAAGAATGGCAAGAATCTCTTCAAATTTTATTTGATGAAAGAAAACAAAAAGAAGATATTTTACGGGATTACATGATTGGAAGAATGGAATTCTTTGATCAAGTTCGAGCACATTTCAAAAAATTTCCTATTCGTCAAATTACTGCTTCAACTTCAACTTTACCAGTCGCTGGATCTTTGATTGAAAAAAGAGAAACAAGAGATTTGGAAAAGGTTTGTATTGCTTTATCATTTGAGAGATTACTGTAAGATAGGATAATAATATTTTGATAGGATACCATAGTTAATAATAAAATAATGATTTAAATATACTTTCCCTCATTTTTTCATAGAATTCGTTAAAAAAACAATAACCTTGGGTTTCCGTTTTACATTTTTCGTTCTCATATTTGATCAGATAAGATCCAAAAACAGTGGTTGTGCAATGTTTGACAATCAAATTAATGACTTTTCTTCTTTTTCATTGCCCACAGCAGTCATTCTTTTATTTTAAGAAATGCCATAGAAAAAAAGTTATGGTTCATATTATATTGCTGACAGACTCCATCGAGGTTTATTGTCAAAAATGAATCCATAAAAAGCATGTTTTTGTGATTTCATTAAAAAAACAATGACAGCATTTTTCCTTGTATTTTCTTTTGTTCTTTGTTATTATTCATAAATTTCAAGGACAACAACAGTTGTTTGAGATTTTTTTCAAAAAATTATGGAGCAGATTTTTAACCAAAAGATTTTTATCAGAAGCGCGAAATGATTGCTCTGACATGTGTTTACAAATAAGATGAAGTTTTTCGATTAGAATCATAAATTGTAATAACTTTTGATTATTGTATCATATAGGATCTTGATAAATTGATTAATCATAAATTTTATGTTCTCATAAATTTCAGATTAAGAATTTCGTTCAACAAAAATTCCTTGAACTTCGTGAAAGTCGTCGAAGCGGTTTGGATTCCTTGGTTGAAAGAGCTGAAAAAGCACGGGATAGTGATTTGCAGTCATTTTTTGATGACTTACATGATTTAACAATTGCAATTTCATCTTCATCTGAATCATCTGGCACTGATGGCGGCGTTGAAACTTCAACCACTTCCAATTCTGAAGATGAACCAACTTCTTCCTCCCTTTCGTCCTCGAAAGGAAAGAAGCCTCGCCGGGTTCGAACTTATCATGGAACAACAATGGATTCCCAACCACGGGGGTCACTTCGTCGGCATACTACCGTACCCAAATTTGGTGAAAATGGTGTAATTCGATCTGAAGATGATGAAGAAGATGAAGAAAAAATTGATGAAAATCTTCGAAAATTACCATTATCAATGTCAACCCGAGCGCGGAAAGCTGCAACTTCTTTAATCCATGAAAATATTAATCTTCGAGTTCAAAATAATAAACTTAAAAGTGAAGTTGCTTTGTAAGTTTCTAAGTTTATTTTAAATTAAAGAAAGTATAAAATACATTTATAGACAAGAAATGCATATTTCATCTTTAAAATCTCGAAAAACTGCCGTTGTTGAAACTGAAGAGAAGCTTGAATCTTTACGACAAAAACAAGAAGAAATTCAAGCTCGTGAAAGAAAGCTCAAACAAGATCAAGAAAATTTTAAAGAAGAAATTCGTCGAAAAACTGATAATCTTGATGAACGAGAGGTTAGTTAGGTTTTTATTAATCTCATAGGATACGGTAGCTACGTTCAAAAAAAACTGCTGTTTTTTGAAATTGAGATCAAAAGAATAAGAAAAAGAAAGAACCACTTGCAGATATTTTTGTTGCGCTAAAAAGAAACTGCTAATTATCTGCTTTCAAAAAATAGACACTTAAGGATTAGCCTTTTTTGGCCTTGAATTTATGTTTCAAAGCTCTCTTTTTGTCGAGAACCTATAATTTTACAAAATATATCATTGTTGTTTTTTTTGAAATTGAACCTTAAAAATTTTTGGCATCGATGAAGCTTTTTGCTTTTTTAAGATTTCGACCTTTTCATCAAAAGAAGTATGACAAATATAGGCACTCCAAAAAGAAAAGAAAGAGTTTGTTTTTACATCAGACATTTTATGTAAATAAAAATAAGTCAGCGGAAATGACACTAGATTGTTTTTGTCAAAGGCATTTTTCGAGATAAAAAAACAAAATAAATGACAAATTGCGTAACGTTTATAAAAGATCCTTTGATCAACTTTCTGCATCTTTTTATGGTCATTATGTCATAAAACTAATTGAGCGTTAAATTTACTACTGTAATATAAAATTGATCAAATAATTCATTTTTTTCAGGAAAAGATGAAACTTCGTGAAGCTGAACTTGAATCTCGTTTTCAATTTTCTCAAGCAACATTTCGTTCCGGGTCATGCGTTTTTCAAGAGTAAATTTTTATTTATTTCTTACAAGTTTTGTAATTGATTATATTTAGAAGCGAACGTCATCATCCTCCCCCAACTCCAATGATGCCAACAACATCTCCAACAATTTTATCTTTGGCTGAAAAAACTCAAGTTAAATCAAAGCATCGAAAATAAACTTCAAAAATTGTTGTTGTTTCCCTTTCTTTCTCTCACTTATTTCCTAGTCTTTAAATCCATTATTTCTTTTTCTCTTCCTTCCTTCTTTTTCTGGTATGTTCATCATCATCAAAATAAACCGAAACCGGTATCATCACTTTATTATCATTATTGTGTTATTTAAATAATACTTTATGTTTATGTCCCGTTGTTTTTTATTCAAATTTTTTATTTATAATATTTATGTGTATCTTCGACTGTGACCCTTTTTTGTTTGTCAAATCTTATATTACGTTGTACTTTTTAAAAATTTTATTTATAAAAAATGTCAAAATATTCAAATTTTTTTTGTTTATCAAAACATACAGTATGTTAATGATAAAAATTATCCCGAAGTGATTCAGCCCATTGTTGATTGAGTTCTTGTTGCTGGATTGAAGACTTTTTTCGTTCTGCTTTTATCGCGGCTTCAGATGCCTTTTTACGATATTTTCCATTTTCATCAACATCATCATATCCATCAATGTGGGTATCAAGATTGAAAGGGGGTCGATGACTTAATGTTGATGATGAATGTTCAGATGAAGAAGAAGTTGAATGTTTTCCTTAATATTTAAGTTTTGATAAATACTGTAGTTGGGGCTATACTTACGATGATTTGTTTTTGTTGAAGATGTTTTTGCAAAAAGTTTATCATCTCTATCTTCAACAACAACAATCTCGGTATCATTATTCCATCCAGGGTGTTGTTGATGTTGAAAATTGGAAGAAGAAGAATTTGTGGATTTTTTTGGTCGACTTGTTGAACGTTGTCGTGGCTGTAAATTAGGTGGAATAAAATAAGGCGCATTTTCGGGATCGTGATTAGTGGAAATATCAGTTGGTGTTGGTGCAGTGATTGTGATTAAAATTAAGGGTATATGATTGGGTGTAAATTCGAATGCAAAAGGTTTCTAAATTTTAAGGGTTAATACAGTAAGCCTACAAACACCAAAATTACAGTAATCTTACTTTTGTGGATTTTTTGTCATTCATTTTTCTAAAAAAATTTTTTTTGAAGGTAGCAAAAAAGTAAAAACTAAAAATGCTTAAAAGCAATGTGGCTTTTTGTTGTGTTTTTGTTGTTCAAAAAACATATGCTTTACTTTCCAGAAGCATTGTTGCTAAGAAACTCATGTCATTTTTTACTATTTTCTTGTTTTTTGTAAAAAATACAACAAAAGAGAGTGATTTATGTGTTCATAATTTATGAACTCTCAAAAACGTATGTTTTTTGTTGAACAACATTTTATGAGTTTTTCCCTTACATTTATTTGGTTGTTGAAATGAATCTACCGTTTTTTTATAATTCTGTCATGGCATTCATTTATTTTTTTGGTTGTTTAATCTTGTGATCGATGATAATCCTTTCTTTTTCTATTCTTTTTGTGCTTGCTTGGATTCAATGAAACAATCTTTTCTTTTTTACACTACTTTCTCAACCGCCTGCCGTGGCATTTATATATTTTATCGGATCATGGAAGTCCGTTCATTGAGAAAGATCATAAAAAGAGTTATCCGAACAAAATTTGCATAATACACTCTTTAATTCAAAAGAATCATTTCATTTATATTTATAGGATCGCTGTTTTTATAAAAAATAATAACAGAGAAAATCAAAAAAATGCGCACACTTGTCTTCGATCTTCATGAATGGGTAAATGTCGATGGAAAAAAAGAAAGATAATCCGGAAAAAGGATTTCTTCTGTTTAAAAAAGAAAACATTGGAATCAAAAGAAAAGAAAAACGAAATTGAAACCGATGCAAGGAAAAAAAGAAAATATAAAAAAAGCTTAAGAGTTCAAAAACAAAGAGAATAAAGTTATAAACATAACAATGATTACTGTAAACATGAAAAGGAAATGAATACTGTAGCTATACTTGTAAAACGCATATAATAAGCAAGTTCGAAAAATGTCAAGATGAATTCGTCAGATACGAAGGATTAGAAAGATGAAGTTGAAGAAGGACAAAGTAAAGGATTAATCGGGTAGAAGTCAAGTGTTGAAATTTATCAAATTTTTATTCACTAACGAAATTGGATAAAAAAATTTAACTTCAGTAATTTGAATATCAAAATATGGATAATTTAAGTAATTATGATATACCATAATATATGATCAGTTTTTATGCATAAATGTCGATTTTTTAGGTCACCTAAACTTGATAAAGTTTATGATAAAAATTTGCAAAAACTTTATTCTTCGTATTTTTGTTTTTTCTATGGATTTTGAGCGCTGAAATTCTACTTATGCTAATTTTTATTGTACACTAATAAGGTTTACATCATTTTGTGTACTGTAAGTCTGTTATTTTATTATTATAAACTTTGCTTCTTCTGTTAAAGAAAAAAATGTCTGTTCCCTTTTCATAGAATTAATACCTCAGTATTGATTGATCAAAATTAATTTGAGACGACACTTTCTTAAAAGCAACAAATAAAGCCTATCTTTTTTGTTGTCCCAAAAATGCATGTTAAAAAACTTTTGTTAAAGAAGATTAAAAAGCTAATAACAATGTAATCGACAGCTTGTTAATCTTTTTGTTGTGTTGCAGATGGTTAGCTTTCTTTTTTGCTGCTGCTGTTATCAATTTAATGTTCATCATCTACGACAAGGACAACGACGTCGTCAAAAGAAATGTGTTCGTTGTGTTCGATTCTGTTTTTAAGCTTCTTTTTTTGTTCTGATTATTGCGTTAAAAAGAGTTCGATAAGAAATAAAATTTGAAAGTAAAACAACTTTTTATACTCAACAAATAATACATGCAGACAATTACTGTAATATTGAAATTTATTTTCGCATATTTGTTGAATTTTGTGACATCAGTTTTACAAGTTACTGTAATTAAAGATATATTTGATGGTTTCGGATTTTTGTCATTTGATTGATTTGCATTCGTGCAAATTGAAAAATGACTTTTCAAAAGCAATAAGATACTGTAACACAGATGATGTGAAATGTATTGAATTGAAAATGTATAAGTTTCCTTATTAATTTTAATTTTAATCAGTCTACAATTTCAAAGCTGTGTGTTTTGATTTGTTTTTTTATTTCGTTGAAAAATAAAGAATTTCATTTCTGTCTTTAATGTTTGGGGTACTTTGATGTAAATGGGTATGTCGAAAATGAAGAGGTCAAAATTTGATAATGACTAAATTTTCAGTCAAAATGGTGCCACCCTCCTCCCAAAAAATGACGCACATATTTTTGTCGTCATTGAATTTTCACAAAGATTTATCATGCTAATTCAAATTTAAAACCCCTGACATTTGTTATTTGGCAAATGTTTGGGTTTTTATATTTTTGTTGCAAAACAGAAAGTATTTTTTAAGTGTTTCCTTAAACATATTTTTTAACAACTTTCCCCTTCTTTTTTTAGTTATCCCCTCAAATTTGTAAAGCTTCTTTCTTTTATTTTTAGTGTTCCCTCTGCCTGCTTCAGTTTAGTTTTTCTTAAATATTTTACATTTTACAACAACACCAACAACAAGAAAAAGAAAGAAGAGACACTTACTTAATTTTTTGATTGAAGTGTGCGCAAAAACAAATGTTTTCTTGCTTTTTTTGTTGTATGTTTTTGAGAAAGAGGATAAAGATATTATGTTTGGGATACTTGAAAGTGATTATCTCATTTCACACAAGTTTTTATGTCTCTTTTCTTTTCTGTATTTTTTAAAGTGGAAAGCTATGCTTTTTCTTGTTAAAACAATGGGAAAAAGTTGCAGCAGCAGCAAAGAAGAAGTATTGTGTAAAAATAAGAAAAAAGGCTTTTAAACTTAAGTACCTTAACAAGAAAAAAATATGTAATTTCTCAAATACATACTTATGTCGAAAGAAACCGAAAACGTAACAAAAGTGTGGGTATTTTAAAATTATTGTTGCTGCTTTTTTTTAAGTCAGAGAATGTTGAGGATTACTGTAGCTAAATATGCAATGTTTAGCTACAGTAATCCTTTTAGCAAGGAGTTAAGCAGGGATGGGGGCACCAAGAGCATACTTCTAAATCAAAAAAGCCCTTTGATCTTTTACCGCCATCGGCACAACATCATAGCCTCGTAGAAACGGTTTCTGTTCCCTCTGAAATAAAATGTTGCTGATATTTTGTGCTACAGTAATACATTTAATTTTGGTATCATTGTTTTAAAAATGCCATTCCCGAAATCTTCAAACCATTTAAATTTATCGTGTCCCTCTTGTCATATTTTTGACCTTTGGCAGCATAACAAAAAATCCCGATTCTCCGATTAGTAGCAACTGTTTCCGGTCAAGAGTTGTTGATTTACATATATTAAAATATATTCCCTTAAAATCAAAAAAGTGTTAAAAAAACTTTTTACGACATAATGACACAAACGAGAGAGCAGGCAGGCAGCAGGAAGAAGAAGAGTAGCAACATTTGGAATCAAATGTGTGAAAGAAAGATTAGCCATCGACTCTCTTCGATTCTCACTCATACTTAAACTTGAGCATAAAAAATGCAACACACTCTTTTTTTATATCGAAAAAAGAGATTGCGCAATTGAGGACATAAACTTTCTTTCTTTCGATGGCAGAGAAAAGAATAAGAATTACAACATTGGAATTTGACTTTTTGGATGTATATTATTTTTTTTATTTCAATTCATTGTTTATGTAATCAAAGATAATCTTGCACATAATAAGGGTCAATAAAAAAAGATAGTTTACAATAACAAAAATGTCGTAACAATAATGGCTGTATACGATATACATAAATTTACAGATTTAGATTTTTAAGGAGGCAGCGGTTTACGTATTCCATTCTATTTTTGGGTCTTGCAATGAAAATAAATTTGAATAAAATTGTTTCAACAAAAAACCCAGGTTCTTGCTGGACAAATTTCAAAATCAGGGATTCAAAAAGTACTTCAATGATTTTAAAACAAAACTATTGCGTAATTCCGTGATTATCAATGATTTTCATAAGATAAAAGTTGTATCAAGTGTGACTCCCTCTTTAAAAACAGTTTACATAAAATAAAATGTTCCCCAAAACAAAGAAAATTGCTGTCAACAATGCTCTTTCTTGCTTGCTTTTTGTATTTCAATTTTCATTTCGTTTAACAAGCTGTCACAAAAAAATAATTGACAACCATTTCCACATATCTTTTTTCACTTTCTCAATTTTTTCTAATTTGAATAATCCGAACAAAAAATAAGAAATTGTGTACCACCAACAAGAAAAAAAGAGAGAATCATCTTTCCTTTTGTTTTTTGTTTCTTGCCGCCTTTTCAAAAGCTTTTTTTGTGCAAAAAATAAAAGCGAAAGGAAATTAGAAAGAAAGAAATGTTTCGGACGAAGATGGCTTAAAAATGCAAGAATTATCTTTTGCTCTTATGTCTGTTGTAAGCATTTCAATTTCCGGATTGTCTTATATGTATTTTTTTCAAAATATACCAAAAAAAGATGTTTTTTTGATGTACAAAAACTTAAAGCTTATTAGTTCAATATGCAAATTTACATCTTTTTTTCTGAATTTAGTGTCGTGTTAAATTACAACAATAATTTTTAGTTGGAAATCAGAATTTCGTAGGGGCGAAAACTCTTTCAGGAAGCATGTCTTTGATCGTGTCTTGATGGCGGTAAAAAATCAAAGGATTTTGATGCTTTTGAAGAGAGATCATGCCCTGAGGGCCAACCATGCTGACACCCCTGTAAAGGAGGATATTGTGGCATATGTAACAGATTACTGTACTAATTGTTGTTTCCCAAAAATATATCAAAACATGCCCCCTCTTGACATTGCCTGCTTTAAATTATTCTATATTTCCTTCCGTTTTCTTCTTCTTTTTTAAACTTGTCCCAAAAAAAGAATATTGCCTCCTTCCTTTTCGAACGAAGAAGAAGAAGCCATAAAAATGCCATCATTTTTTTTGTGATTGACAAAAATCGCTGTCGTTTCTTTTGGTCGATTACAACATTGTAATCGAATGTCATCTTCCATTATTCCCTTTTCCTCTTTCGTGGTGGCAATATAAAGCAGTCAAAAACTTTTTTTTATTACTTTTTCATGATCATCTTCTATTTTTTGACGACAACGATTAAAACAAACTTAAAACATTCATTTTTTTATTGTTGGGTTTGTTCTTCTTCGTTTTTTTGCGAGTGATTAAGTTATGTTAATGATCACGGGAAAGCAAGTTCATAAAAAATAAATATTGGAGGTCAGGGTTTTTTATGTTCGTGTTTGTGTCTTACAAAATGTTACACTTATGAAATGAAGAAACATAAATGGTTACAGTATACTTGAAATTAAAAGATTACCGTACTGCATCCCTGAGCATTGGTTACTTTAGAGTATGGTAATAAACTACCGTAACTAATTATTTCTATTACTGGTTACGGTAGTATATTACCATATTTCCCCCCGATCATAAAAGCTATAAAAAGACCCAAAATTAGTTTAAAACATTTGATTAATAAAAAAACGTGATTAACAATCACAAAAAATGACCCTAATCATCTCATTTTTTCTGACGCTTTTACATATCAAAAAAAGAGATTCATTAATCGGTGTCAATGTTTCTATTTTTTTTTCTTCCTTCCGATTACTACTTTTTTCATCTTCATTTTCTTTAAATAAAAAAAGTCTTGTCATTTGCAAGGTTAAAACAAGTTTAAAAACATTAGTTTTTTATAGCAGCAGCGAAACGAAAAAAGAATACGATGGAAGAAAGGAATGAAATTAGATGGATGAAATACACAGATACAATTGACTGACTAACTGACAACATTTAATGAATTCATTCTTCAATCATTATTTAATGATAAAGAAATATAATTAAATTTGAAAACACAAAGAGAGAGATAGTTTTGATTAAAGGTGTTACAATCATGTCAGCGAAAAATAAACAAACTATAATGTAACAAATTTTTAATTGAATTTTTTTGGGTTAAAGCGAACTACAGAAAAAAAGTTTGTTTAAAGGCTGGTTACGTGCCTTTTAAATCCCTGATTTTCAGGTTTGTACAGCACAAACATGATAATGAGGATTTTTTGTCGGTGCGAATTTATTCAAATTTATTTTTATTACAAAACCCAAAAAAGGAAAAAGTACTTACTGGTTTGCCGACTTTAAAAAAACACTTAAAAATACTTGAACGAACAAATTTGAGCACAAAGTTTACAGAATTTTAATATGGCTATAATCGGTTCCAAAAATGAAACACAAAGAAGCAATTAGCATTCACTTTTTTCTTGTCTCTCCCATTTTTGTACTTTTATTTGCACTGCAAAAATTTAGGAGCCATTTTTTACTGTATTTTTTTAATAAAATAAATCAGTATTAGTTTTATTAAGAATGTCTATGGGGATGTACTGTATTCTTTGTTTTAGATAAATTTTCAAATATTTTACTTTAAAAGTAATAAAAATAATATCAAATTTTGATCATTGACAATAAAGAATTGAAATTGACAAATTTAAAACTACAGTAATGAAATAAAAATATTTTAAAAAATAAAAATGAAAATACAAAAAAGTCATATTTGGTCACTGTTTTGATTGGATTGAGAGAGAAAGTGGTGCATTGCTCCGGCGCATTTAAAAAAAGGTACAAAAAGAGGGTAAAAAATAAGGGAAGTTTTTATAATACTGAGGCAAATGGGAAAGTAATAATAATTAAAATACAGAAAAGTCATGTATGGTTTAAAGTCAGAGAAAACAAGAGCAAAAAGTCAATGCAAAAAAGGTAAGAAAATGAAAGTTATAATTTAAAATTTTTTTAAAAAGAAGCCACCGCAATACTGTTTTTTAGTATTTTTTTTAAAATAATGAACAAATTCAAAATAATTTTCTAGATTTGATCATTTTTGAAATAATAATACTTGCATACAAAAAATATATCTCTTAAAAAAGCTTTTAAAAATTTTAAAGAATGAAAACATTGAAAAAGCTACAGTAAGAAAAATGACATTCTATGAAACTTCAAAAATTGTAAAAAAACGTAATTAAATTAATAAAAAAGAAAGCTCTAAATTTGAACAATAAAATATGGATGATGGAGTTTAAAAAAATTTGTTTTTTAAAAAATGATTTACTAAAGAAAAAAGAATGCCTAAGGGGATGATTTAAGTTCAGATTTGACAAGCTCATTTAAATTATTATTTGGTGAAATTGAATTTGTTGAAGATGATTTTACAGATCCTGAGGATTTATTGACTTTTATTTCAAGGGGTAACGAAGGGGAAATTGATCCACCTTCATCTGAGGTTGTCGTGACTGTGGTGGAGCCGGAAGTATTGGCGGCATTTGAGGAAGTTGTTGTGGCAGTTGTGTCTGAAATTAATCATTATTTAAGTACATAAAATTATCAAAGAAGGATTCTACAGTATATTTTTATACCTGCACTGTTTTAATTGTTTATAAATTTATAATTTGCTTTAATTATAATTTTTTGCCGACTATGATTTTTCTTCGATGCAAGCGACTGTCAACAGACGATGGCACGATTTTCAATGCCATTCATGAATCGGCATTTATTTGCTTTTCATAAACAATTTCTTTAATTAATTTCATTTTTTTGATATTTTCATTGACCGCCCATGATTTACCCTTTTTAAAAAAATACTTAAAAGGTTTTTTTTTGATTTTCAGCTTTTTCTGCCACCCCAGAAAAAGGCAGTTTAATGACTTCTTTTTATTTTAATTGCGCGGTCGTTAAAAAAGAGTCGACAAAAAAAGGTCTGTCAACATTGCTTTCTGACAAAAAAGTAAAGTATTTTTAATTACCAAATTTAACCGATATAAAAAGTTGTTGATCTGCATTGGTTAAAACAACTTCATCAAACAAAAACATGTGCCGAAAAAGTTTTTCATTCTTTCTCTACACTGTTACCCCCTTGTGGAAAATTTTATTAGTTTTAATTAACCCTAACTTAAACTGATTCATTCATTCACTCTTTTTATATTTCGGGGTGATATAATGATGATAATAAATCATGCCCAAAATGATCTCTTTTCCATCTCTCATCTATTTTCTATGATATCGATACATGGAAAAATAGAAAGGAAGAATTTGTAAAAACAGAAAACGAAAAAAAAAAATTGATGATGATATAATCAATTTTTATGTTGTTTAAACAAGTCTTCCAACAAATATGTCATCAATAATCAAACATAGATTTCTTAATCATTTTTTGTTGCGTTTTCGAAAAAAAAAATGTTTTAACTTTTTTATAAAAAATATGATTCATGCCCAAAAAAAGTGTTACGGTAGTTTTTCTTAATTATTGATTTTTTTTGCATTTTCTGTTAACATTTTCTTTAAATCGCCTTGTAAATGAAATGCAAATACAAAAAAACCACGTTCTTTTTAATCAAACAAAAAATTAGCAGCTTAATTTTTTGAGTGATTTATTGAAACTTTTAAGGTTTGATATATGTGTTTTTTTCTTCTCCCTTATTTTCTCTACTCTTATCAGGCGAGTGTCGAGTCAATGAAAAATGCGTGTCACCAAAAGAAAAAGAACACTAAGCTTATCCCCCCTCTAAAAACTATCAATCACTCAAAAATAAAAATGTTTCTCGAATAAAAACACGTCTGAGCCTTTCTCTTTAAGTGGAAAAAAATTGCTGTAAGGATGAAGTTCATTTAAACCCTTATCAATTTTTGATTGGTGTTTAACAGCAGAAAAAAAGTAAACAGAAAAAATACATGATTGCTTTTTGTGAAATTTTTAATGGGGTGTCAAAGAAGTGTTTTACAGCCACTTTTTTGGTAGTCAATCATTATGGCTAATAAATTATAACCATTCTTTTTTATAGCAAAAAAGTACAAAAAGGGAAAAATTTTTGAAGGAAAGGAATATGCAAATTTTTAAAAATAAAAGCTTACCACAATCAATTCCTGATGAAGTATTTGCAGGATCATGATGATTTGGGGATGGTGAATTTGAATGTGATGATGTTGAGGTTGATGGTTGTTGAGGGGCAATGCCATTTCCATTTGGCAATCCACCATTAATTGCAGCAGCCCCTCCAGGCATAAACAAATTATTGAATAACATTGGATGAAAATTTCCAGCATTTCTAAGCATGGCAGCAATTTGTTGTTGCTGTTGAAGGGCAGCAGCAGCTTGTTGAACTTGAGCAGCTTGTTGTTGCTGCTGTTGCATGAAAGCATAAAGTTGTTGGGGCATTGGAAGGCGATTTGCGGCCATCGCTTGCATCAACATTTGATTTGGAAATCCTGCACCTGGGGGAATTTGGGGCATCCCAGCTGGATTTGCTGATGAAGTTGGAGCTTGTCCCAAAAGTGATGAAATATTATTATTCAATGCTGCGGAAGTTGTTGGGAAATTATTAGGTTTTTCTTCATGGGCTTGTGAAGATTTGGAAGTCGAAGAGGCATTACTCGCTGCAGAATCTGCCCTTGGATTAATGGTATCTGCGATTGACCAAATTTTATTTGATTTTTTTGGTGAATCAAGTAAATCGGATTCAGTTTTGACAAAATTAGCTCGAATTGCTTCATTTGTTGGTTTTAGGTCATTTGCAGAAAGCTCCAACGAAGTATCATTTCCATCATCATCGTCATCAGAATCTTCTCCAGAATTTCGAGGCTGCCATGTCATTTTATTTTCTTTCTTCAATCTTCGCCGAGCATTTGCAAACCAAGTTGAAACCTTAAAAAAAAATAAAAAGTATATAAATTAAATGTATAAAAAACTTCTTTGAAAGGAAAGAAAATTATAGTCTTTTCAAATTTTGATTCGGAAAAGAGGCAATTGATTCCTTAGAAAAATGGATTGCCTTGTTTGAATTGAATGAAAATGTACTAAACATAATTCACTTTCCATTCCTTTTTTTAGTTTTAAAAGAATGAGAAGGACTAGATTTTTAGAAAGTAATTGACCGTTTCAAAACATGAACGACTACCATCGAACAATACTGAGGTATACGGTAACATTGAAAAAACTTACTTGAGTTAGCGTCATTCCTGTCATCATTGCAAGCATAACTTTTTCAGGCTTTGAGGGATATGGATTTTTTCGATGATCTATTAGCCATCCCTTTAGGGGTTGTGTAATTTCCCGAGTTGCATTCTTTCGTTTATGATCACCAAAAAAGTATGGATTAAATGCCGCCGATGGATCCATCATGTATTGCCGTGGCAAATGTGCCA
The DNA here is from genome assembly GCA_024447195.1 of Panagrolaimus sp. LJ2414. Taxonomy (NCBI): domain Eukaryota; kingdom Metazoa; phylum Nematoda; class Chromadorea; order Rhabditida; family Panagrolaimidae; genus Panagrolaimus; species Panagrolaimus sp. LJ2414. Next base: position 1,910 of record JAMRXY010000199.1, on the reverse strand, counting down.
TTAGCTCTTCCTAAAAATAAAAAAATGTTTATGGGATACTGTAGTTGGTAGATATGTTGACATAAATTTACATATTAAAAAACTTACAGGTGGCATATTTTGGCACATTGCAAGCATTTGAGCTTGAGCTTGAAGGGCTCGATTAAATTGATTTGCTTGGTCCATTCCGGCAGCAGCTGCTGCAGCCATATTTGGTGGGATCATTGGTGGTCTTGGCATATTTGAAGGGAAATTTGGTTGAATCAAAGGTCCACTTGCAGCTAGCAATCTTATTGTTTCATTATTCATACTTGGAGAAGATTGATTTGAAGATGATGCGGCCCCAGCAGAGGATCTTGAAGCAGGGGATGCCAATTTTGCAGAAGTTGAAGGAGAAATTAAAGCTGCGGATGTTGTGGTCTCCTTGATTGGAGATGACTGGAGGGAATTTAAAGATGTAATGGTGAAAATATTTGTATACGGTAATGAAATTGAATAAAATACAGTAATCGAAAATTTGAGCAAAATCAAAAGTTTTGAGGGTTCCTTTCTTTCTTTGACTTTTGAAACACTAAAATAACAAAAAATTAAGTAAAACAAAAAAAAAGAAGAATCACAAAAACGATGTTTTAACAACGCGGAAAAGAAAGAAAAAAACTCGAACACGACTTGTTTTTTCTCTTGTTTAAAGAAAAAAAGAAACAAAAATATTTTCTGGGCGGAGTTTTGGGGCAACAAGGGTAAAATATTTGGGAAGGAATAAAAATGATAAGATTCAAAACATTAAATTTTGTACATTAAATTCAAAGTCAATCTTGGCAATTCTCAATGTCTTCAGGTAAAAAAATAATTTTTTCGTCAAAAATAGAATTTTCTCATTCTTTTATTTGAACCGCTTTTTTGAAACATTTCGTTTTTATTTAAACACAAGAAAAGCGGCACCTTCAAAAAACCTTCAGAAATCCTTCATTAATGAGAAGGAAGACATGGATTATTCCTGCAGAGATTGGCACTTAATAAAATGATAAATATACATATATTTTTGTAACAAAAGACCAAAGAAATTGTTTAATACTTATGTTTTACCTTAAAGGAAGTGCAATGAATGGAAAACGGTTATCAAGTGTTTCAAACAAGTAAGTAAGAAAAAAAATTAAGAGAGAGGGGATAATATTTTTAAATGGCAATCGTTTATCCAATCCGATCCATCCAAAAAAAATTAGATGTATTGTATTGTTTGTTTTTGGGGATTTGGAGGTTGATTAAGTGGATGGATATCTTTGTGCAAAAGTTAAAAAATGCCAAAAAATGAAGGATAAGTTGGATTTGTGTTTTTTGGCATTTTGGCATGTTTTGAGTCAAGTGTTATCCAGAAAATTTGAAAAGTGTTGTATATGCAAAAACACGAGATTAGATTTTGTATTTTTTATATTTCCATAACTTTTCCTTGTTTACCTACCATAATATTGACTTCTAATGACGTGATTCATTTCTTTCACCGAAAATTCAACAAAAAACCTTTGCGTGACAAGTTTTTTTTTCTGGCAAAACAAGAAAACAATCTTTTTCTCAGCCGACCAAGTTCCATAACTTTTGCGGTAAATCAAAACTCTCCAAAAAGGTACACGAATACATACATATATTATGCAAATTAGATAAAAAGGTTATCCATCAAAAAGAAGAAGAAGAAAGATCTCTTATCTCAAAAATATCCGTACTAAAAAGAATCATAGAAAAAGGATAGGATAATTAAGTATGGGAAAGGGAACCCATGTTTAGCACTAATAAAAACATATTACATTTTTTCTTTTCTTTCATGTTTTTTTTGTGACTGATTTTATTTTAAATGAGCCAAAAAAATCAGAAAGAACCAAAAAATTTGAAGTTTATTAATCACTCAATTGTTTCTTTTGTTTTTCTCTGTTAACAGC
>JAMRXY010000198.1:0-39735 GCA_024447195.1 Panagrolaimus sp. LJ2414 | reverse complement strand
TTACGTTCAAGGTCGTAGGAGGAAAAAGTTGCATGTCTTGATTTTAACGATTAATTCTTATGTACATAAGAATATTCATCACTTCTTACCTCATCGACGATGTCGGAAATAAATTTATCACCCCTGTTTTTGCAGGTAATTATTTCTTATTACTGATTTTTAATTTTGTTTTTTTTGGTAATCTCTGAAATATATATCAAGTAATAAATAAGTAAAAGCTATAATTTTTAACTTTGTTGTATGTATATATTGTAGCACGACATATTTCATAACGTTTTCCTTAAAAAGTACTGTAAAAATTATAAAATTATTATTTCTTGAATAAACATTTGTATTTTTTTCCTCCTTCTAAACCCATGAAACATCGATTGATAATGTCTTTTTATATTTGCTTTATTTATTTCTTCCGTTTTCAAACGAAACATCTTTCTTTTCCTTTCCTTTTATTGAATGACCGAAAACTAAAATATTTCTTTTTCTTCCTTAAAAAATGCAAAACTTAAAAGTGAAAGAACCGCCATATTTTATTTTTTTCTTGATTTTAGCAACTTTTGTTTGTTTAATTCTTATTCAACCTGTATGTTTTTTGTCTTTTTTTGAAAAATGTTTGCAGTTAGTTAATGTCAATTTTAGTACATCTTTGAAGAAATTTTAAATTCTATTTTTGAAGCAAGGGGTACGATAATTGTTTCTTCAAAAATTCTTTCTCAAAATTCATCTTTTGATATTGGAATTTTGATTATCGTTGATAAAAAAACAGATTTAAATGAATATTTGCAAGCTTTAGCCTCGGTTGAATGTTATGCAAATATCCATGGATATAGATATCAATTGATTCGAATCAATAATTATTGGAGATCTCAATGTAATAATCATGATGTAAATTACTGTAATTTGAATATTTAATTGAACTAATTAATTATTTCAGATAAATTTTCTTCGATTTTGTATCACATCAAAGTTATTGAAAGTTCATGAATGGACACTATTTTTGTCTCCAGATTCTGGAATTGTAAATCCAAATCGTTTGATTGAAGAATTTATTGTTGACAAAAATGCAAATTTACTTTTTTATGATAAAATTCAAAACTTGGAAATTTCGTCCGATTCTTTTTTAGCTCGAAATTCATCTTTTGCTGAACAGTTTTTATCAAAACTTGCAAAACTCGAATTTGAATTACCCCAACAAAGCTTCCATGGAATGGATGCTGTAGTCATTCACGTAATTACTTATAATATTATTTACCGTAACTTCTAACATTTTTAGTGGTTGCTTTTAAAAGAATTTTATTCAGATATTTCCACTTCAAATTTATCTCCATCAAATTGTTGGTCAATTTTGTCCGAAGCAAAAACCTACGACGATTTAGAAGTTTTTGAAGCATGTTCCCGACAAATTTTTGGTGAAAGACATCAATTTTGTCACGGTTTCCAATTACTGTATTTATCTGTTGTCAAAAGGAAGAGCATGGATTCGAGATGGATCAATTACAGTATCAAAGTGGTCCCTTGAAAGGGATTTTATGTTTCATGGTTGGAAAGAAAGTTACCGTATTCCAAGGACTGAAGAAGCTGGGGCATGGTTGGGAATCAAATGTTTTGGGAGTTTTGTTTATGCAAATTTATATATTTTAGGGCTCGTGCATCAAAAAGGCTTTTATATTTTTCATGGTATTCACCGATAGCGAAAATGTCATTTAATGATGGCACATGCAAGAACGGCACAATTTTATGGCAATGGCATTCATCATTTTTGATTCCAAATTCGGAGCTGGAAATCATGTTAGAAAAGGTCCAAAATGAAGCTCAGGCTAATTTTTTTGAAGCTGTATCTTCAGTTCCTAAATATTTGTAAATAAGCTATCGATTTAATGATTATGATTTTATCATTGACCTTTATGTCATCAACAAAAAAGTTTTTTATGTACCGCTATTACCGTAACCTTAATTCTCTTTATTTTTTACTGTATGAGGTTAACGTGTGTCTTTAATTTTTGTAAATAAATTTTTTACAAAATTTGATTGTTTAATTGTTGGATATGAGTATCTTTATTTTAATGTGTTTGGATTATAAATCACATTTTCAAAAAATCATGAATTTGTATAGTTATCGTACTCTTTGTAATTAAAAATAAAACCATGCAAAATTTCGTTTTCGTATTTTTGGAAAAGGTCATTTTTAGTCAACCACAGGCCTTTATCTTTTTTACCAGACAACAACACACATTAAACAAATTTGTTTTTCGCTATAACCTTTTTACGATTGATCTTTTATTTGATCTGAGCGGACACTAGACTTTTTAGTTCAACTTTTCGGCCATTTCTTTTTTTGTTTAGAACATTGATTTTCTCTTCTTCGGGTGTCTTTCGCGAGAAAAGTTAGTTATTTTCTCTCGTTTTAGTTTTAGTGCAAAACATGTAAATTCACCTCTTTGATCTCCTTTCAATGTGGAAATATATATTGAAAAATGTAAGTTACATTAACAAAATTTAAAATAAACAGTAATTATTTTTTACAGGAATGCCAAAGTATATTTCTCTGCTGAAAATTCTATGCCACAAATATTTTCAATTCCAAAACCTTTGATTCGATATATTTGCATAAATCCAAAACCCTCTCCTTCCCTTCTTTATAAACTCTATTTTTCCTGTAAATTCTTTTATCCTAAAATTAAAATTGTTGGCCTTCATGAAATCAACTTTTTTATTACTGATGAAAAAATTTCTTTAAAGCCTTGTAAATTAAGTGATTGGGGAAAAGAGCTCATTTTTCCAAGAAATGCAATTAAAGAAATCGATTTTGAGTTTTGCTGCGTTAAAACAAATTTCAATTTTTATTTTAATGAATCGAGCAGTCCAAAATTTTTATCTTTGATGTTAAAGAAATTATGGCATATCGAAAATTGCCATTTTTATATTGCATTTCAAACTCTGAGTGTTCAAGAATTGAAATTTATCGCTGCTGGATCACGAGGTATTTCTTTAGGGAAGGTTAATGTGGTTGATTCAAATGATGAAATTCTTCCATTTGAAGAAATTTTAAAACTGTGTCCAAATGTTAAAGAATTTTCATTGCAAGTTTTAAGAAAAGACAAACATAAATAACTTAGTCATATTTTAGCACAAATAATGAATCTGCTTTCACACCTCAAACTGCAGAAGCTTTGGTAGCATTAACAAGGACAATAAAATTGGAGCGGTTTAAGCTAAAGTATCTCCCAGAATTCTTTGGTCCTATTGGATTTTCAACCTTCATAATTGTATGTATTGCAACATTTTTTGCAAAAGTTTTACACAAGGTTTTTTAGAAAAACGTAAAAGAAGATGCCCGAGTTGAAATTTATTTTGATGAAAATGTCCAAGATGAAATAAAAGAAAATTTTGCGACAATTGTGTATAATAAATTGAACGAATCTTCAATAGACTTCAAAAAAATGTATTTTAAAATTGATTAATGGTTTTTTGTTTTAATAAAACTTTTTATTGGAAACACAAAATATTTACAGTATAATTTTTGATACATTTAACAATAACAATAAAAAGAACCGGATAAAGCTTAGGAAATTACAGTAATATTACAGACAGAAGTTTATGCAAATTTACAATGCAATAGTTGGAGGACATTCTTCAGGTTTGATACATTGTCCATCAGTTGCTCGAACTGTGCCTTTCTTGCATTGGCACATTGCAGGTTTACATTTAGTATCACACGATGGCTAAAAATTAATCATTTAATTTAGTTCATTAAAAATCAATAATAAACTTACATTTGGATCTTTACAAGTTTTAGGGCAAGTTCCACATTGAAGAAAATCTTCATCTTTTCGGCAATCATCTGGACCAAGGCCATCCGCATTATTTTTTGTTGCCGCAGGGAATGCATCAGAATGAGTAATAATTAATACTAAACAAACAGCAGCAAAGAAAGCAATCAATAATTTTGTCATTTTTTCAATTTTGAAAGAAGTTTTTTGAGAGTCTTTGAAAGTGATTTGATTTCTTGAATCTAAAAACCCTACTGTTTATATACCCATAAAAGAAATGTGAAAATAGAATAGTCGAAATGACGATTGCAGTTTTTTCCACAAAAATAAACATCATAAAAAAACAGTACACGCATTTTTTTATCGGAAGTTGGGAGCCAAAAGAGAGACTGTTACTGATAAAATAAAAATGAGTAAGTATTTTTAAAGCTAATAACTTTTTGTTCAATGTTCAAAAAGTATACATCTTTTTCATTAAACATTTGGGGGCTAAGAGATCAAAGAGAGAGATAGTTCGATATGTGTTTTTTGATAAGGGGAAATATTTTTTGCTGTAACGAAAAACAACAATATTTTTGTACAGCAGCTAATAAAAAAATAATATTTTTAGTTGAACACGAAAAAAAACAATGACGTTAAGAATTTAAGAGTATTGTTTTTTAACCACAAAAAAAGTTGTTCAACAACAAAAAGAATTTTCTAGCAAAATTGGATACTGTAATTTCTATATTATTTATTTTTTTGAGAGAAAAATTGAGTTCAAGTTTTTTTAATTTGATAAAGAGCTGCTCGGATGTTACGTAATATAAAATAAACCGTAACTTTCTACCCCACTGATTTGGTAATAAAGTATGTCCCAAAACTTTAGCCGAGGTTCAGAATTTAAGGATTCTGATAGAATCTGGTATCGGTGTTAAAAGCGGTTGTTACCATCGTATTCCTCATGTTTAAAAACCCCTATAATCAAACTTTCAGCTACCGTACTCTTCTAGAATTCGCGTCGGGACATTAATCACAAAATTTAGGTGTCCCAAAACTTTAGCCGAGGTACAAAAAAAATTGAAAACTCAATAGGAAAACATAAAATACTGTTTGGAGGTTGTTTAGCATGCTTAATTTAACTTATTTGTGAAGAAAAAAACCAAAAAATTTGTACTGGCATCGATTTGCCACCAACTTGAAAATGCCATTTTTGCCGTTTTTGGCACTTTTCAGGTGCTAATATCTCTGCGGGAAAACACTGTTACAGAAAACCATGTGTGCCATTTTGTAGCCCATATTAAAGTTACTTAGTCCACCAAGTTTTATAACTTAATATCCAATGTGCATCTTCACGCACTTTTTCGAAAAACACAATTTTCACCTTTTTTCAGTGTTTTTGATAAAATTCTGCATTTTTTAGGATTTTTGAAATTCTGATTTGAGACAGGTGTTTGAGATTGAGCCATGAAACTTTGTAGACATGTTTAGTATGATAAGGGCTACAAAATGACATATGTAGCATCTTCTAAAATTTACTGTGAGCCATTTTATAGGCACGTAAAAATCGCCAAAAACGGCAAAAATGGCATTTTCAAGTTGGTGGCAAATCGATGCCAGTACAAATTTTTTGGTTTTTTCTTCACAAATAAGTTAAATTAAGCATGCTAAACAACCTCCAAACAGTATTATGTGTGCACAAAATAAGCGCATGAAAAAAAACTAATTCAATTTTTTACGCGAGTTCGAAAATGAGCTCGCGCTTTTTTTCTTTTTTTGTTCCAACTTTCAATTTTTTTAAATCACTTATTTTTTCCTGCATTTTTTTATTTCATTTTGTTGCATCCGATTTTTACGTCTTCCTCCAACAAGAAGTTGCTCTAATAATGAATTTCTTTGATGAAGTTTCTACAAGTCAAGAAGAAGAAGATGAAGATGAAAAAGAAGAAGATGAAGATTCAGAAAATAACAATTCTGTAACATCTTTAAGCAGTCCAGATAAGAAAAAAAGAAGAAGAGCAATTTATCCATTTCAAAAAGAAACTGAAGAATTCAATCAAGAAATTTTAGAAGACTTTTATTCAGAATTTGTAAAGCCTTCGTCTCCTTTATCACGTATGTTTCTTTTGTTTTTTAAATATATTATATTTCTGATTTTATTCTTATAGTTCTTCCATTCAAATATGCAAAATACTTTTTTGGAAATTTTGAAGGATATCGAAAAAAGTTTTGTCAAACGAATATTACGGCTCACGACTTCAATACTTTAAAACCTAAGAAATATTTGAATGATACAATAATAACGAAATATCTGGAGCTAATTGTTGCTCGAGCAAGACGGAATCGATTTTTACCAACAGTTTGTTCTTTATTTTTAGATTTGATCTTCACTATCATTTTTTAGGTATATGGTTTTGATACACTTTTCTTTGCAAAATATCGAAAAGATGGATATAAAGAAACTGCAAAATGGATAAAGGAAGCAATATTCAATTTTGATTATATTTTGATTCCGATACACGAAGCACAACTTCATCATTGGTTTATGATTATCGTAGATGTCAAAAAGAAGATTATTGGATCATTTGATTCTATGCAGATTGACAATGCCTATGAACTTGAACATGTTCGGTAAGTTGTTTTTGTGAGTAAATATCTTAGGGATTTTTCATATCTGACGTCGGGGGTTTCCTCAAACTTAAGCCTCAAATCTCCACCTCCTTCCTTCAGATTTTTTCTTTTGATGTTTGCCGCTTTTAAGATTACCTTCTAATTTTTGTTAACAACCCTTGAAACACCCGACGTCAGATCTCGAAAATATCCTGTTATCTGATATAAATTATGTAATTTTTAGGCAACTTTTGGTCAAACATGCTAAAGCAATTGAGGATATTGCAAATGAAACTGCTGATTGGCAAATATTTAGTGATTTAGTTAGTGTTTTTAATTTTTATATATTTATCAGCAACAATTAAATACACTGATTTTTTAGACAGTTCCAAGACAAGAGAATTCATTTGATTGTGGTGTTTATGCTTGTCAATATGCCCAATATGTTACAAAGAAGAAACTCTGTGATTTTCGTCAATCTCAAATGAATTATTTCAGAAAGCGAATGAAGTATGAATTATTGAAAGGAATTATTTTGGAAAACTGATTTTTTAATTATATATTTATATTTATTTATTTATTTGTAAATTTGTTTTGAAAATTTAAGTTTATTTAATGACCCTAATTTAATCTGATAATTGATTGTTAAAATAAAAGTATACTGTAATTGTATTTTTTTTGTTGAATCTCTGAAAATCAGTATTTTGAATCTGATGCTATATTTTTTTCACTCATTTTTGTTAATTTAAAAGAGACAATTAAAATTTATCATTTAAATAACAACCTTTAAAAACTTGTAATATTTGAATTTAGCCCATATTCAAAAGTATCCCCAGAAAGTGGCTTTGTGGGAGGCATAATTTTAAGGGGTTCACGGGTATCAAAAATCACAGGGGAAGAAAAAATGATAATAAAAGTTCCAACAATATTTCCAATTGTAAAAATAATTAATAAAAGTCGATCAATTATCATTGCCACATATGACCATTCTTCAGAGATTTTTTGTTCTTTCTTTTGTGCTCGAAAATGATCTGCAATAAATGCAACATTATCAATCATTCGACGAATTACATCTGGATGCATTCCACGAAGTTGAGCAAGTTGCGACAAACGATTCTCAGAATCCATCATTGAAGCCATTGAAAATATATAAGGACTTGCACGACGTTCATTGATTGTTGAAGAACCAGGGGCTTCTGGAAAAAAGGGTTACGGTAAAATTTAGATACATATGCAAATTTTAATGGCAGATTAAAAATTTGTGAGATTTGTCATGACTCATACCGTAATAAATTTATTGAAATTAAAAGTAGTAATTAAAATTCATATTTGCATAAATATCCTAGACTTCAATTTCCTTAAAACTAACCTGAAAGTGTTGAACCATCTTCACTCATGTCATCATTATCTGGAGGCTTGATACACAGATATTTTGGCAAAGATCCAAGGAAAACTTTTCTCATCCAATTTGGCATTTCATGAGTTGATGCATCTCTGAAACCTTTTTTCTTTAACATAGCTTAACACTACAGTATACAATTACCGTATATATAAATTAAGTGACCAAACAGAAAACACGATTGAAGCTGTAACTAAACCCATCGTAAAAAGTAAATATCTTGCAAATAAACAAATTACAAGTGAAGTTGGTGGAATTAAATCAATTAAAACTAAATAAAATACAGTTAAAGTAACCAAAATTGAAATTGAAAATGTCATTTTCATTCCTTTTCTTGGAATATAAAATACACAAGTAGTTAAAACAGCTAAAATTGTTAAGATAAATAAGAGATTAAGATGGATATATGAAATCCCCTTACCAATAAGCAAACACGGAATAACTAAATTTATCGTATAAAAAAGTGCCTTTCTTCGAAGGGTTACTTCAAACGTGATATCAATATACATATCCTGTCCACAACAACCAGGATAAAGTTGTTCATGCCGTTTACTTGTCAACTCTATCACATCCCATTCCAATGAAGGATAAAACATTGATAAATCCATTCCAAGTTTTAAAAATTGATAATCTCGTCCTAATTCATCGTATCGAGTTTCTATTACATCTTCAGGTCGACTCTGTAAAAGCAAAAATTACTGTAATACCTTAACCATGTTAAAATAAAACAAACAGGTAATTGCGTAATATCCAACAAGAACCCGTTATAACTCCAACCACCAAATTTCATTTGACATGATTGTATATCATATGGGTAATATTTGATATCAATCTGTAATAATTAAGGATACTGTAGTTGTTAAAAGATAGTTAAAACATACTGTGCAAAAACTTTTATAAATTGATGGGGGTTTCCAAACAACCATTCCAGTGTAATAAACATAGGCATCACTCATAATTGAAATATGCGGTTCACCATCGGCATTATTATACAGTAAAATATCTGCAAATTATCAATTTTTGATGGTAATTTATTTAATAAACCTGCATCCTACAGTATCAGATATTATGCAAATTTGTATAACTTCTAACACAAAATTTTGTTCTTGTCGATAAACAAAACGTTATACAAATTTGCATATTTACATGATGTAATACTTACCTGGAATCCATATCTGATCAGATGGAATATGCAATTTTCTGATATTATTAAATTTTGATGGATCCCATTTAAGTTTGTAATCAAACCATTGCTAAAAATTTTATTAAAATCCTTCAAATATCTCTTTAGGGCAAAAATGCAAACCATTTCAAGCCATAAATTTGTTGTTAAAACTTGATTCACTTCATCCTAAAACGATATTCAAATTTCTACAGTATCCATCCAAAAAATAACCTACGACATCAATAATTCGAATAAGGGAAGCTCCAAATTTAACTTTTAAAGCTTGAGAAGAATTTACAACAGGTCGAACATTTTTATTATAATAATACATAATATCTTCGTATAATTGATCGGCATATTTTGATCCAAAAGATAAATTAATTTGTAAAAATAGAATTAAACAAAACTGTAAACAGTAATAAAATTTCATTTTAAAAAACTTTAAGGAAGCATTTAAATTAAATCAATAAAAGCTTAAATCTTGATAGATTAAAGCTTTAACTTTTCATTGCCGAAAGCAAGAAACGGTTTTTTTCTTTCACTTGCTTTTATTTTTATGCAATCAAACAAAAAATGAAGGAAGAGCAGGCAAAAAAAAGAAGAACGACAGCTGTCAACGAAAATAATTCCTCTTTTTTGGATGAGAAAAAAAAGAAAATGTTTAATATTAAAAGTGGACAACATTTATTTTTATGAGACTTGAGTTAAAATGACTAAAAAATGTGTGGGAATTTCATGCATTTTACATATTTTAAAATCACAAAAAAGCAAAAATTAAATTAATCATAAATCATCAAAAAATGAATTTAAATAATTTTTAATTTTAATACCGTATCCTTTGCAAAACTTATTAATACCATACAGTCTTGATTTGTGATATCCTTTGTTTGACAAATAATTATTTATTTAGCAACATTAATTTTTATGGTAAAATATAAACACAAAAAAACAAAAAGGAAAAAATACTGCTTGTAGTTAAATTTTGGTAATTTTGTCGCCTTTTTAGAATTCCATTTGCAAAAGCAAATTGAATAAAAAAATCAATAAATTTTACAGTTTTTGTTTTCCATTTTCGCTGCTTCTTCATTTTTTTGGCTTGATTAAAATTTAATTTAAACCAGTTTTTTATTATCATTTTGTTTTTGTTTTCTCTCTCATTTCGCTATCAAATATTACTACAAAAAATGCCAGTTTTAATTCCTGAAATTTTATTTGAAATTGGGAAAAAATTGGTGGAAGATGGAGATTCAAAAGAAATTATTCGATTTGGACTTTCTGGAAAAGAACCTTTAAAAGCTTTAAAAAAGGTTTTTGCTTCTGTTTCAACTCTTAAACTTTATGATGATGATCTTACTGTTGGATGGGTATTGTTTCTGATTTTTTTATTAATTACTCTTCTATTTTTAGGATCAAAGTGTTTCAAATTTTCGCGTAAATCAAGTTCCAAAATTTTTAATGTACTGTATTGGTGGATCTGTTAAAGAACTTTATATTGAACGTCGACTTAATTGTATTTTTCGACCAATAATATATACAATTATTGCAAGAAAACGTAAGTTCTGCTTTCATTAATGAATAAATGTAAAAGGCCAAAATTTACAGAATTCATTTCATTTTCTATTGGCTACTGTAATCAAGAATTTTCAAATCATTTTCTTCCAAAATTTTCTGCTAAAATCAAAGAACTTTCAATTTCAAGCCAAGCATTTTCTGATCGTCTTTTCAATTCTCTTTCTCCTGAATCTTTGACTCTCTTAAATCCTTTTAATTTACGTTCGAAAAATATTCTCAAAATGATTTCAAATAACAATTTAAAAAGGTTTGTTTTCACTATAACATATAAAAAATTAATCATTAAATTTTTTAGTCCATTCAAATTATCACTCAAGCATTTAATATTTATTCATAAAAGTTGCCCACTAAGAGCCCCACTTGCTTATTTTTCACATATTACTGAAATATTTACCGAATATTTTTCAAAGCTTGAAACTCTTGAATTTGAAATAAAATATAAACGCTCTGTTAGAAAGGATCTTCAACTTTTAATCAAAATTCTCAAACAATCAAAAATTTTTCCTTCAAAAATCAAGTATACTGTATTATCAAATGGTTTGACACATTTCTTTGATGAAACTGATTTTGTAAGCTTTTTATTCAATCTTTTTTGTATAATATTAAATTTTTTTAGGGACTTTTTATTTGCCAATATATTTGTCCAGATTTCGAACTCAATGATGCTTCTTCAAATCAACGCTTTTATTCCTTCCATCAAACTTTTGAAACTGCAAAATCACAAAAAAGTTCTCTTCGAAGTTGAAATTCCAAAAAGATTATTTATTACATCCTAAATATTGTTGGTAGATTTCTTGAAAATTGTATTGTTTTGTTTTTTATGTTTGATTTTATAAAAAATGTTTGAAAATTTCTTTGAATTTGTGAGTAATAATTTTTTACATTAACAAATACAGTATTTTAAAAATTTAATTCTCTGCAACAGTAATTTAAGATTAATCATTTTTCCAATATAGCAAATTCTCGATATCAAAAGTAAAATTACAGTAACTTCCAAAGAAACACATTTTGTTTATCTCGTCTGGCATTTTAGAGATAATCCTGAAACATTTGTAGTCCAATAAACTTAGATTTTACTTTACGAAAATTTTAGCAGAAAAAGGCAAAAAGTTTATCAAATATGCCTGGTTCTATTAATCCATTTACCAATGCAAATTGAACAAAAACAAAACAAAAATTTACATCTTTTGTATTCTATTTTTCAAATTTTTGGATGTTTTTGAAAAAGGGAAGAAGAAAAAAAAGTTTGGATTTCGAAAAAGGTTAAAGAGTTTAATACGTGACGTTTCGGCCCTAAACTCTAGACGTCTTTTTTTTAATTTATATTAATTTTTTAATAAATTTAAAACTAACTGGTGGGCCCTCATCAGTAGAGTCCAGTTAGTGAATTTTTTGAGCGAAAAAAATATTGCAAGTGATTGAAAAAATAAAAAATTTTTTCTTTTTTATAGCAACTAAAAAAATATAGGTCATTTTTTGGAAAGAAGAATTACAATAATAAGTGTGAATTTATTGATTATTTTTGTTTAATTTATTGGGATTATAATATGTTTATGTTATAAAGTTTTTGTACTTGTGTTTAAGTAGAATTCGATTACGGTATTTTTGAACTTCGTTTATAGGGTAGTTGTTGGATATAAGTATTCTTTCAATGTTTTTCGAGGCTTTTATAAAATTTTCTTTTTTACTCGATGATCTTGCTGTTCTTAATATTTCTCCTGAGATGATATTAAATTTGTAGTTTTTAGGGATGTTGGATTTGAAATGAGTATATCTTAAAACATTAAAATCAAATTCATCTGTTTTGTTAAACAAACTATAATTCATTCCATTTTTTTGTGTCAATACTTAAATCCAGATAATTAGTTTTGGTTGTAGAAATATGTGTTGGTTCAAGTGAAAGGTTTGAATGATAAATTTTCCTTGATATTTCATCGAAATTAATTTTTTGATTGCTAATGTTTATAATGTCATCCATATATCTGCTCACATGCATTAGCTTTTTAATTTCATTTGTGTTATTTTTACAGTAATCATATTCCATCATTGTTAGTGTAAGATCAGCAATATTAGGTGAAGCATTATTTCCTTGTGGTATTCCTTTTACTTGCTTGAAATTTACATTGGCAAATTTTGCATAGCTGTTATCGAGAATAAGATTTATAAGATAAATAACTTCTTGAATTCTTAAACTATTGTCTTTTTGAATACTACTGTAGTAACATTTTTTGTATCCGATATTTAAAAATTCACATTTACTGTTATTAAAACAAAGTTTTGCTAATTCAGTCATGTATTTTTTCACTACATCATGGGGTAAGTTTGTAAATAAACTTGTAAAATCTGCACAAAATAGGTTTAGTTCTTTGTTATTCGGTATAATTTTGTCTAGTTTTTTAACAAATTCATAGCTGCCTTTTATTGACCAATAATAGCAAACGTTAGTTCGATTTTCAATTACATTGCAAATATTTTTAACTTGATTTTTAAAATGTTCTAATATTTTTTGTAGTAATATTGACATTTGTTTAATACCGCTTTGACTTGCTCCTGTTATGAATCTAAATTTTGTTGGATTTTTATGAAACTTTGGTATTGCATAAATTTTTGGAATAATTTTCTCTTTTTCACATTTCATTTTGGTTTTTATTTCCTTATTAAGTCTTTCATAGATTTTATATATTTCGTCTTCAGTTTTATCACTCTTTTTATATGTTTCATTACCTGTAATTACATTTTTAGTCCATCCTAGCTCTTTTTTAATAATTTCTACGTATAGTTTTTTGCATATAAAAGCATAATTATTGCTTGCTTTGTCAACTGGAGTTATTACAAATTCTTTTTGGATTAGATTGAGTTCTTTTAAAGCTTTGTTATTTAAAAGGGGTTTTATTTGCTTTAAATTATACAATACTGGTTTAATGTTCTTTTTGATTAGTTTTTTCCAATTGTTATTTATATTGCTTTGTTGCATGGTGTTAAGTTTAAAATTTTTATTTAAAATATTAAGAAGCTGTTCAAATATTTTGTCGATTTCCTTATCTGTCTTTTGAACATTAGTGTTGTCCCTGAATTTAGATCCCATTTTTAGAATTTCTCTGAGGTTATTATTTCGTATAAAATTAATATCACCTGTTAGAATATGGTTGTGGTTATCGTCGAAAAATTTATTTTCTGGGTTACAGTTACACTCATTATTGCATATTTCATTAACTTTTTCAATAGTTAAGTTATTTAAAAATTTGTTGTAGTTGAAAATTTTCATATTAATTGGAGGCAAGCATTTTTTGATAACTCTAAATTCCTTCTTTTTATCGAAACAAATGTTGGATTTATTTAAAGTTTCTTTAATAATTTTATTAAAGTTAATTTTATCCATTATTGGGTGAATGTGTACTGTATTTAGATTGATAAATTTTGTTGGTTCTTTTGGTATTTGATATTTATTTGGAAGGAAGCTAATTTTTAATAGATTTCTTTTATCCATTTTTTCCGTTATTGGGATGTTACTAATTGCCTTTTTTAATTTGATGGGTGTACTGTAATATAATTTTTTCAGTTCACTTTCCTTTGTATGTTGGATTTCTTCATTCAAAGTTTCAATACATTTAGTCATTTTTAAGGTTCTGGATTTTCGTTTGTATTTACCTCTTGATTTCCTAACTCTTGGGAAACTGTAGTTAAAATATGGTAATAATTCTCTATTTTTATCATTTATTTGCAAATTTGTTAGATTGCCTAAATTTTTAATATTATCATTGAGACCATACGGATATGCTGTCATTAATAGTCGGATCCATGTGTCTTCTGTTTTTAGTCTTACTGTTTTATCCTCTAAATTGATGCCATCTAGAATTTCAATTGTAAAATCGTTGCAATCACAAAAATGTTCTCTAAAGTGTTGATATAGTAAAGCATTATTTTCAGATTTATTACTTTTCATGTTAAATAAATGTCCATACATTCTTTGTTTTATTGTTTGTGTAGTTTCTCCAACGTATTGCTTTTTACATTTTTTGCATGTCAAAAGATAAATAACATTTTTAGTGTTACAATTTAAGTGTTCTGGTTTGCATGTCAAGTACTTATCTTTAGTTACCGAACTTGTAACATAATTTTTATTAATAAATCTGGGACAAATTTTACAATTTATATAATCACATTTATCTCCTTCAAAATCTGTAGCTTTTTTAGGTTTGATTACTCTCCTTCTTCCTCCTTTTTCAGGTATATTTACATAGTCCAAATGGAAGGGTTTGTTTTGATTCGAAATTAGTTTTTTGTTAAACCAATTGGGATGACCCCCTTAGCGGCGGTTTTCCCACTAAGGCGGCACGAGGTTGTGTTTCGGTGAGGGCTGCTCACCCGGTACAGGCGGACCGAAAAATTCATAAACTACGATTGGCGAGTCCACACCACCCGTCCGCATGTGACTCTTTTATAACCGCTCTTCGTAGTTTATACGAGGCGGTAACCCCGTTTTTAAGTCAAAATATTGATACATCATATTTTATTTGCTAATTTCGAAAAAGGGAAAGGGAAAGAAAAAAGTTTGGTTTTTGGTCCGAAAAAAGGGGGGAAAATTTTGGACATTATTGAAGTAATAATCGTTTGATAGTTGGAAGGAAGTACATCCTTTTTTACATCATTGTTTCTTAATTATGTTTGATTTACATTTAAAAAAGTAATAATTGGTAATTTTGTCGCCTTTTTAGAATTCCATTTGCAAAAGCAAATTGAATAAAAAAATCAATAAATTTTACAGTTTTTGTTTTCCATTTTCGCTGCTTCTTCATTTTTTTGGCTTGATTAAAATTTAATTTAAACCAGTTTTTTATTATCATTTTGTTTTTGTTTTCTCTCTCATTTCGCTATCAAATATTACTACAAAAAATGCCAGTTTTAATTCCTGAAATTTTATTTGAAATTGGGAAAAAATTGGTGGAAGATGGAGATTCAAAAGAAATTATTCGATTTGGACTTTCTGGAAAAGAACCTTTAAAAGCTTTAAAAAAGGTTTTTGCTTCTGTTTCAACTCTTAAACTTTATGATGATGATCTTACTGTTGGATGGGTATTGTTTCTGATTTTTTTATTAATTACTCTTCTATTTTTAGGATCAAAGTGTTTCAAATTTTCGCGTAAATCAAGTTCCAAAATTTTTAATGTACTGTATTGGTGGATCTGTTAAAGAACTTTATATTGAACGTCGACTTAATTGTATTTTTCGACCAATAATATATACAATTATTGCAAGAAAACGTAAGTTCTGCTTTCATTAATGAATAAATGTAAAAGGCCAAAATTTACAGAATTCATTTCATTTTCTATTGGCTACTGTAATCAAGAATTTTCAAATCATTTTCTTCCAAAATTTTCTGCTAAAATCAAAGAACTTTCAATTTCAAGCCAAGCATTTTCTGATCGTCTTTTCAATTCTCTTTCTCCTGAATCTTTGACTCTCTTAAATCCTTTTAATTTACGTTCGAAAAATATTCTCAAAATGATTTCAAATAACAATTTAAAAAGGTTTGTTTTCACTATAACATATAAAAAATTAATCATTAAATTTTTTAGTCCATTCAAATTATCACTCAAGCATTTAATATTTATTCATAAAAGTTGCCCACTAAGAGCCCCACTTGCTTATTTTTCACATATTACTGAAATATTTACCGAATATTTTTCAAAGCTTGAAACTCTTGAATTTGAAATAAAATATAAACGCTCTGTTAGAAAGGATCTTCAACTTTTAATCAAAATTCTCAAACAATCAAAAATTTTTCCTTCAAAAATCAAGTATACTGTATTATCAAATGGTTTGACACATTTCTTTGATGAAACTGATTTTGTAAGCTTTTTATTCAATCTTTTTTGTATAATATTAAATTTTTTAGGGACTTTTTATTTGCCAATATATTTGTCCAGATTTCGAACTCAATGATGCTTCTTCAAATCAACGCTTTTATTCCTTCCATCAAACTTTTGAAACTGCAAAATCACAAAAAGTTCTCTTCGAAGTTGAAATTCCAAAACGACTATTTATTACATCCTGAATATTATTGAAAGCTTTTATGAGAATTGTTTTTGTTTTGTTTTTTATGTTTGATTTTATAAAAGATGTTAGAAATTTTTTTTGAATTTGTGAGTAATAATTTTTTTTACAAATACAATAGTTTAAGGTTTCAATTCTCTACAACAGTAATATAAGATTAATCATTTTTTCAATATTGAAAATTCTCGATATTAAAAGTAAAATTACAGTAACTTCCAAAGAAACACATTTTGTTCATCTCGTCTGGCATTTTAGAGATAATCCTGAAACATTTGTAGTCCAATAAACTTAAATTTTACTTTACGAAAATTTTGGCAGAAAAAGGCAAAAAGTCTATCAAATATGCCTGTTTCTATTAATCCATTTACCAATGCAAATTGAACAAAAACAAAACAAAAATTTACATCTTTTGTATTCTATTTTTCAAATAACAATGGGATTAACTAAAACTGCATTTTTGTGCTAACTTTTTTGACACTTAATTTTTACGTTCAAAAACATTGTTTTTTTCTTTTGTTTTGCAAAAAAATAAAAAAAATTTGTTTCAGTTTTACAACTTTAAAATACAGTAATTTTTTAATAATTTTAAATATTTTTTGCTTCCTTTTTGGAAAAAATACAGCAAAAAAATTTGCGACTGCAATGCAAAAAGAAAAAAAGTTTGTTTGCGATAGAGAGTGTGCACCTCTTTGGTTGTCTGTCTTCCCATTTGATTTTGTGTTGATTCTCTCAGCCAAATAAACTGAAAAAGATGGGCAAAAAACATTCAATAAACTTACTTGGCTGGGAGACGCCTCTGATCATGAAGGGAGGATCTCTAGGGCGAGGCTTGGGCATTGCACTTTTAGCTTTACAGGCTGACCTCTATGACTGTCCAAAATGGACACGCCAACAGCTAAATTTTTGGGTGTGAGGAATAGCGTTCGCGCTTTCCTCTTCATTTTTTTTCTCTTTTTTCAACTGTTTGATTTTTAACACGGAAAACTCTTTGAAAAAACTTCAGCTTCAATGAGACAAAAAAAATAGCAGCAAAAAAATGGAGAAAAACTAAAAATATTGATTGCAGAAAAAAAGAGAGGAAGAAAGACAACGTTTTTTTATGCAACGCTGAGAAAAAAAAAATTAATGCTAGTTTTTTTTCTTGCAAAGAAAAACTATGTTTCTATTTTAAAGATTTTTTTCAAGCTTTAATTTTTATTGAATTTCTTTAATTTCTAGTGTTTAAAACATGGCAGTTTGGATTCCATTTTTCGCAGTTACAGCATTTTGGTTAGCAATTGGTATTGGTGGACCTTTGATGATCCCGCAAGGACCAAATAAAGCACTTTTTAAACTTTTTACAAGACTGACTGCAGCTTGTTGTTATTTATTTTGGCTTGTTGTTTTTATGCATCAAATTAATCCATTAATTGGACCACAAATGCCTGTTCGAACAATTTCTTGGTTATCAGAGCAATGGGGAAATTCACCAAATTAAAAATTTTATTACTTAATATTAAATTTATTGTTAAATTATTCAACGAAAGATTTATTACCACTTTTATATCCCAGTTGAACGTATATATGTATATGACCTATTAATTTTTATCATTTTGGTAAGCTTTTATTTTTCAGATTTTATTTAACTTATATTTAATTTTTAGCATTTCACTTTTCCACCTCTTTTTCTACTTTTTGCTTCAACATTTCATTCCAAAATTTTGCCTACCATCATTAATTTAGAAAAATGGATAATTTACCCAACCTTGTAATTTTGAAGTTTTATATTTATTGTATTTTTAAAAACTTAATTTATTGTTTAATGGTGCAATGAAGGTTTTGCAAAAATTACTGTTACAGTATTCAACACACTTCGTTTAATGAAGATTTAGTCAAATACAATTTTGATGCTTAAATTAGCCAAAGTTAAAAATTACTTTTCAAGTTATGGCAGTTTTATTACTTTTTTTTTCTCACAGAATTATTCTTAGTTTTTTCCCTTCGTTTTTGCGTCGTTTCTTTTCATTTTCTTTTTCATTTTTCCACGTTTAAAAAAGAGAAAAAGAAAAAGGGATTTTTCCGCATATTTAATGTGAAAAATGTAAACAATGCCGAATTTTGCCCCATTTTAATATTTTTTTGATGAAAACTATTGCCTTCAAAAAAGAAAGTAAAACGAAAAACAACTGAAAACAACAAAAAGAAATGATGGATTATGTTCAATTTTCTTGGCATTTTTTGGTAGAAACTAAAACCTTTGAAAAAAGGGGAGGAGGAACACAAGGAAAAAATTGAAACGTCAAAATTTTATTTTTTTGGCAAAAAAAGAAAGAAGAAATCTGTGTTTTTTAAAAGGAAGGAAGGAAGAGTCTCCTCCGGTCGAGACATTCACTTACTTCTGGTTGTTGAAAAAATTCATTGTTATTTTTTCTGATGATGCTGTTGTTGTTGTTCTTGTTGGATGCCTATTGTTTGTTATATAAATGACTCATAAATGTGCCATCCTTATCTTCTTCTTCCAGAATTCGTATTCTTCTTCCAATTCAATTTTTTGCCATTTGTTTATATCCAAATATTTCAAATTCTTCCTTGTTTAAAAAAAAGTTGTTCAAGACGTTGATGCCAAAGTAAAGAAAAGAAAGAAAGAAACAGTTTCCGCATGTTTGAATGTTTTTAAAAGGCGCGTAAAATTTGTCAGTCATGCTTCAGCGATCTGTTGCTGCTGCTGCTGTTGCTGTAACTTTTCAACGTCGCCTTCTATTTGCAACAACAAATACACCAACAACGACTTAAAGATATAAAAATCTTTTTCAAAGTTTTTGTTTTTGTATAAAATCAATCAATTTTTTTGTATAATTTTGTTTCAATACATTTTTCTGTGCCTCTGGAAAAAATGAAAACGGTCATTTTTGTTGTAATTTTTTATTCATTTTTATCATTGACAGAATCGTTGGAATGTTTTTTGGAGAAGAATTCATTGTCAGAAATGCCGTATTGGAGGCATTTCTGTAGTAAACCGTTGGAATGGATGCAAAATTCACGAGCAGAAAATTGTGTTAAAATTATTCATGCCGGATTTGTTGAAAGAAGTTGTGACAGCGAATTTTATTGTACTGTAAGTTTTTTTTGATTGATCAGATGTTAATTCAAAGAGGTTTCCTGATTCCCTGATTTTCATGATTAAACAGAAAAATGTTTATTTAAATTGAAATTTGTCCTTAAATTTTCACTTTAATTCAATTCGGCTTCTAATTTTGAATTCCTAATCAATTTTTAGCGTTTTCATCTTCGAAATCGATGTGTTAAAGGATTAATGGGAGATGGAAGTGAAGTTTGCTGTTGTTCAACGGATCGATGCAATTCTTCAAATTCTCGTCAAATTTTATTTTCTACTTTATTAATATTATCATTTATTACCATAATTTTTAAACACATTATCATTTAATTCTTGGCAAAAAACGGTTACTTTCATCTAAATTTTTAAAAAAGGTTAATTATTACATATTTCTTTATTTCTGTTTTCTATTTTTACGTTTTCCATTTCTAAGAATTTCTATCTTTCTTCATCGTCAATAAAATAAAAGTGTAATTTTGCAGAAAAAAATGGGATTAAAACTGCCTTTGATTACTTTCTTCTTTTTCACAAAAAAAACTGGGCTTTAAAAAAAGAAAAATGGCATTCAAGTAATTTTATTTTTAACAACAAAAAAACAAGGTTAAATGCAAATATTTTTTTTTGTAAAAAGTAAAGTGGAAAATACATGAGTGTAATTGAAAATATAAAAGTGGAACAAAATTGATTAGCTTGAGAATCTTTTTTGTGAAAAACAACTTTTTATGGCTTTAATAATGTTTTTTCTAAAAAAGTCTGTAAATAAAAAAGCATCGTATT
The DNA here is from genome assembly GCA_024447195.1 of Panagrolaimus sp. LJ2414. Taxonomy (NCBI): domain Eukaryota; kingdom Metazoa; phylum Nematoda; class Chromadorea; order Rhabditida; family Panagrolaimidae; genus Panagrolaimus; species Panagrolaimus sp. LJ2414. The sequence continues at coordinate 19,321 of JAMRXY010000198.1, read as the reverse complement.
ATTTAACTGCTAAAATTTATGTTTTATTACTGTCGATTTCGATACTAGTGGTAGAATTACTGAATTAAAAATTGTTAAGCAATTTTTAATTCAATCATATAAATATTTTTTGTCAACTCTAAAAAAGCCATACAAAAGAACGGCAGAGAAAAAAATGTTCATTATCGTAACAATCATGTGTGAGAAAGCAATTTACACAAAAATGAACTTTTAATAAGGAATTCTGATAAACTACCGTAACAAACAATATTTTGATAATTATCGAAATGAATGTGTTATGATTATTAGTGTTACTTCAAAACTTAAAACTCGGAAAAATTACTTTACAATTCAAAAAATTTTTATTAAAATGTTTAAAAAATTACTGTAACTGATCATGCGAAAATACCAATGGAGAATTTATAAAAAAATCGACTATAAAAAACACAAACAAAACAAACATTTTTAAGAAATTCATTGAGAAGATTTAAAATTCACGAGACATTTTTTGCCTTTTTGGAATTGTTACTTCGAAGAAAATTTTCTGAGAGTTTGCAGTTTCAAAAGTTTGATGGAAATAATAATGGAAAGTATTTGAAGCATTATATTCAGATTCAAAACCTTGACAAACATTTGCGCAGACATGACGATGCTAAAACTTTGATCATTAAAGGGAGCGTCCATGTTAGAATAAATGATTTTTAGACAAGTCCTCTTAACACGAAAAATTCTCTCTCGTTTTTTCTTTGCAACTTTTTTTGAGCAAAAGTTTTTTCTTTTTTGCAAAGAAAAAACGAGAGAGAATTTTTCGTGTTAAGAGGACTTGTCTAAAAATCATTTATTCTAACATGGACGCTCCCTTTAAAAAATCAAAAACAATTGTAAAAAAATCATACAAAAGTTTCAGAAGTTGATGTATCACCGTTTGATAATACAGTGTATTTGATTTTTGAAGGAAATTTTTCGGATTGTTTAATATTTTCCATTAACACTTGGAGATCATTTTTAACGTAGCCATCGTACTTCATAATGAATTGAAGAGTTTCAAGGTTTGAAAAACAATTAGCGAACATTTTCGGCATATTTGGAAAAAAAGAAAAAAAGCCAGTTTTATCAATAATTGTTAAATGTTTGAGTGATAATTTGAATAAACTAAAAAATTGTTAACAGCCAATATCATTATTGACTAAAATATATGAATTAAAAAAAATATTAACCTTTTTGGATTATTTTTTGACAACATATTGAGAATATTTGTTATATGTGGATTCAAAACATCTAAGAGTGTTAAAGATTCAGGAAAAAGAGAATTAAACAGACGATCAGAAAATGTTTGGCTTGGAATTGAAAGTTCTTTCATTGTTGAAGATAATTTTGGGAGAATTTGATTCGTTAATTCTTCATTACAGTAACCAGCAGAAAATAAATTCAATTCTAAAAAAGGTGGACCATAAACAAGTCAAAATTCTTTAATAAAAGCAAAACTTACGTTTTTGTGCAACAATTATATTAATAATTGGAAGAAATATAGGATTAAATTGACGTTCAACATAAAGTTCTTTAACAGATACACCAATACAGGACATCAAGAATTTTGGAACTTGTTTAACATTTAATGTTGAACTTTTTCGATCCTAAAAATGGAAGACTAATTAAAACAAAGATACTCTGAAACATACCCCCCATCCAACAGTTATATGATAATCAGAGAGTTTAAGAGTTGAAACAGAAGCAAAAACATTCTTCAAAGCTTTTAAAGGTTCACTTCCAGAAAGTCCAAAAAGAATAACAGCTTCAGAATCTCCATTTTCAACCAATTTTTTTCCAATTTCAAATAATATTTCTGGAATTAAAACTGCCATTTTTTGAGGGAATAACAAAATGAGAGAGAAAATAAAATAATAAAAAATAATAATATAAAAATGGTCTTAATAAAATTTTGATCAAGCCAACAAATCAAGAAGCATCGCAGGAAAAAAAGAATGAAGGCCAAAGGTGTAAAATTTATTGATTTTTGTTCAAAATTGCAGTTACTAATGCAATGGATACAAAATATTAAGGGGGAACAAGATTAGCTTACTTCGCTTCAAATTAATACTCAATTTTAGAAAAGCATGTAAGAAATCCCTTTATTACAATAATTATGTGTAAAACAAACAACATTCGCATCAAGCATCATCAAGACGGAGTCAAGTTTTTTCCAGTCCAGATTTTTCATGAACTGTTTCAATAAATTTTTACTTTCACAAAACCACAATCCAGATCTGTGTTCTGTTAGGGCTGCTATTATCCAGGGGAGAGCGATTCTGGATAGCTGAAAAAACACAACATGAAAAGAAAACTGTTTGAAACTTATTTATCGGATACTCCTGTGGATGGCCTTTACTTTAAAAAACAAATCCAAACCATTGCTTTTTTCATCTCATTTTTAAGTAACCAGAAATTAGTTGTTTAAATTTTACTATACTTTTTGTTGATTTTAAAATAATTTTTTGTTTTAAAAAAAAGCAAGTTTTTGATTGTGTTTGATTCATGTTTAGCATTGAATTTTGGCATTCATTTTATTACTGTAACCAAAATTCAACGATCCTTTTTTTTTGCTTTAATGCAGATATATTCTGCATCCAGCTGCAGCTGACATGCATCATTGTTTTCACTTCCACTTGGTGAATATTGATTTTCCTGCTTTTTTCATGCCATTTTTTTCCCCCAGTTTTTTTGAAAAAAATATATTTTGTGGCATTAGAACCGCAAACACGAGCTTTTTTAAAGTCTTAAACCTTGCTGTTTTCTTCGTTTAAAATAACAGTTTTTGCAAAAATTTTTGTTCTGTTTCATCAGAACTTCACTTGATTAAAATGTAAGTTACATTAACACAATTTTTAAACAGTAATTATTTTTATTTTACAGGAATAATAAAGTATATTTCTCTGCTGAAAATTCTATGCCTCAAATATTTTCAATTCCAAAACCTTTGATTCGATATATTTGCATAAATCCAAAACCGTCTCCTTCCCTTCTTTATAAACTGTATTTTTCCTGTAAATTCTTTTATCCCAAAATTAAAATAGTTGGAGTTGATTACGTTGACATTCAACGAGAATTTAGAGGTATTACTTGGTGTTGCAGTAGAGAACCTCGGAGAGATGATAAAGTGGTTGTACCAAAAAATGGATTTTACAATTTTGACTTCAAATTATGCTGTTATTTAACACAATTTAATCTTTCTCTTGATGAAGTACAAGAAAATCCAAGATTTTTATCACAATTACTGAAAAAGATTTGGTTCATGAAATTCTGTGTTTTTTCAATTCGGGATCAAATTTTAAATGTTCAAGAATATAAAATTTTGGCAGATGGTTCACAGTTTTTAGGCTTAGACAATATTACTGTACTTGATGAAGATGGAAAGCCTCTTCCATGTGAAGAACTTATAAGATTGTCTCCAAATGTGATAAGATTTAGGTTGTAAGTTTAAGTTTTTATAATTTAAAAAAAAATTTTATTTTAAGTAGCTGCGACAAAAGTGAATCTGGATACACTTCACAAACGGCACAAGTTTTAGCAAAAATAAAACGACCCTTAAAATTGAGGTACCTTTTATTACGTGATATTCCGGCATCCTTTGATCCTGTTTCATTTTCAACATTTTTGAAAGTATGTTTTAAATTAATTCATACAAAAACATCTATTAAATAATTTTAGAATAATATGAATTTGACGAAATCGCAGTCAAACGTTTTGTTATTTTTTGCTTCAGATACTTTAAAAGAACAAAGAGAAAATTTTGTCAAAATTCTAAAAGATCTTTGTTCTTCAGAAGAATATAAAAATGTGAATATATCATAGTTAACTAATTTAAATATAAATTCGTTATGGTTTTTCCTGTTTTTGTTTCGAGTTTGAACGGTTTCACTTTTAATTGTGTAAAAAAATTTATTGAACGTAAATTCACATAAATTCTCATAAATTAATATTTACAATTTTTGAAATTATATTTTTTGTTTGAAGACAGATTTTAAAATAACAAAAAAAGATGTCCGTTTTACCTTCTCTTGTCAAATGGACAATTTCTCAGAGTATGCTTCCCTAAAATAAAAGAAAGAATGCAAATCTTAAAGAAAGGTTAAAATTGATTTGTTGGAGACTCGTTTTGGTGGTCTTTTCTTACTAAAACGAAGAAGAATAAGGCATTGTAAAAATCTAAATCACTTTATCCTTTTTCTCTCTCTCATTTTTTGTATTGATTATCACTTTTGTCTTTCTGCCATTCTCGCTTTTATTTAAATCTTAAAATTCTACAAGTCATAAGCACCAATAACTAAAAATGATGCCAATTGATGATACTTTCTCAGTTTTATCTCTTCCAGATTTTGTCCATTATCGTTTATTTGAAATATTACCGTATTTAACACGAATAAAAGTAGGAAAAACTTGCAAATATTTTTCTAAAATTTGTAAACGATTCATCAATTTTGATAATGCAAGTGATTTTGTAATTATTTATTTTACAAAAAATGAATTAAAAATTACCAATGAAGATGGATACTGTAAAACATTTAAATTGGACAATGCTTTGGATGTGAATAAAATTATTGAAAGCTGTTATATGTTTCCAACGAAGATTTTGGTTATAAAAGGAGAGAATGAAATACCGCATAATGGACAGATTGAAATTATGGATTGCATTTTGGCATCATTATGGCCGGTTGCTTTTTGTATTGAAAATGTAAGTTTTGCAAATGCCAAAGATTATGGATCATTTGATTGAGTGATTTATTAATTGAATATGGATATAATAAATTCAAATTAAATGTTTTAGTTTTCAATTGATACCGTAAAATTATCAAAAATTACCCTTCTCAATTTCTTAAATCTTGCCAAAAATGTTTCCACCTTTTCTGTTACAAATGTTGAAATGAATGAACAAATTTCAATTCGCACTGAATTCCTGCCTTGCTTTAATCACCTCAAAAATCTTACCCTTCATCAATCATGTGATTTTGTATCAGATAATCAAATATCTCAGGATTTATTAAATTATTCTTTAAATATTTCACAATTGAAATATATTTTTGTTGATCCATATTATCCTTTTGTGAGTCCTGAAAACTACCACTTACTATCCGATGTTGTCACTGAAACGGCAAATGTTGTAGTTTACAGTCCTTCTGAGGTGAGTTGTGTCGGACCGGACTAGAACTGGTTTTTAGGATCCTGTTAAATTCTTATATACAAATTTTTTAGCCGATACCTATGATTCCTCGAGTTACAGTAACTAGTGTAGATTTTTTTGACAACAATAAATCATTTTATTTTACCCTTTTTATCGTTCAAGCAATTATTTTCTGCTGTAATACCTTGTTTTATCCGTCGCATTTTCTCATTATCTGTGTCGTAACAAATTTTGCTTTTGTATCGCTTTTAAGTTCTCTTGCCATCACGCCATTTTCGTATTTCTGGATATTCGAATTTAAATATGACTTGATAGCGAAAAAATTCAAAGAAACAAAATATAATGAAAGTTTACTTTATTACTGTATCACATATTTTATTTGGATTTTTGTTATCTGTGTGCTTTGTTTTCAAGCTTATTTTTTAAATTTCAAACAGAATGCCTCGGTCGATGTTATTATTGCTGCTCTTGCTTCTTCTATTCTTTTACTTAGTGTTACACCATTTTTTGATTATGGAATTAAACGATTTTGGATATTGAAAAACAGTAAATAAATGACAAATAAAAAGTACAGTACTCCTCAGAAATTCACAATTTATTTAATGATGGAAACTTTAACAAATATTTACAAACACAAAAAAACCGGTACAAAAATTAAAAAACCCGTATCAAAAATTATGAAAAAATTTTAAAAAATAGCTTAAACTTGAAGTTTAAAAACCTTTCAACCATGAATTTTTGCCCAAAATAGTTTTTGCATAATTTGATTTACAATTTGAGCCTTTTTCCCACCATTGATAAATATCCGCTACCGTATGCTTTTCTTTCTTTGTTGCCATTTCACAAAGTTTACAAAAATTATCCAATTTACTTCGAGGCGTTGCTGTTTTCTTGTAAGTTTTTGTCCATCCAAAATACCTAAAATTTAATAATTTATATTGAGATACTGTAACTTTTAAACTTTTAACGAACTTTTTGTATTCTTCTGGCGATTGAGAAAGATGCTCAAGTTTTTCAATCAATGCCTCAGGGGAATCAAAGTCATCAGCAGCAATAAAATATTCATTATCAATGATACCTTTGAGAATTGATCGCTTCAAAACAACTGGAACAATCAAAGTTTTTAGCCTCCAAAATTTTTCAGTAACATAATCATCGCAAACAGCATTCTCGAAGGCAAGATAGAAATAATGTTTTTCTGAAAAAATGAAAGGGTTTAAATATCAAGTTTAAAAAAGTTACAGTAGTCTTGTGGTAATGGGATATGACATTGTCTTAAATACCGTATTCAACAAGAGTCTATGAAATCGAAATATCAAAGAAAAGGGTTCAAAAAGTCTTACCAAATTCATTTTTCATTGAAGCATCATACGGAAAAATTTGTTTATTACATTTACCATAAATTGTAATATTTGTGATTTTCTGTAAAGCTGCTAAATATTTTTCTCTTTTTGAATGTGTGACACAATTTGAAACAAATTGAAGGGCCAAATCACTCTTCTTTTCTATTGCTTTGTCAATCTAAAAAAACAATTGATTGAATTAAAATTGTTTTGATTTTAACAGGTAATTTAGGGTATTTTTTAAAATTAGAATAGTTTCACTTAAATTTCAGTTTAAAATGGTCGAAACACCAAAATTATTGTTTGAAATGAACTTTTCAATAAAACCAAAATACCGTAATCATATATTTTCCAACACGTACCTGTTCTTCTGTCCAAACATATCTTTCCTTTCCATTTTCTTTTGGTCGAATTTTTTCAAGTTTATCATAAGGCCGCCAAATTGTTGAATCTTTTCGGAATGTCATTGTTACATTAAAGAAATCCTTTGGAATTTTTCTTCCTGATATTTTTTCATTTGCTGCTGCCTCAAGGGCATAAAAAACATTTAATCTTTCAGGTCTACGATTCGATGAAAGAATTGGATCCATTTTTTGAAAACTTCTTGCATGAAAAATTGCAACATCTGCTTCTGGATATAGCCTAAAAATTTAAATATCAGTTATTAAAATGATTAATAATTTAAGTATAAAAGCATACTGTGGATTCTCAGAATATCGGCATTCAAATTTGCATCTCTTAATTCCATCCAAGGCTGATGAACTGAACAATGATGAGCCAAAGAAATCATTATAAGCAAGAATTAAAGGTAATCTTTTTGTGGTGGGATTAATTGGCTGTAAAAATGTTGAATGATTATTCGGGGTTGAAGTTGACATTGGAATAAAATTTGGTGAATTTTCGGTATCTGAAAGAACAAAAATATCGTTATTGTTACAGTAGTTTGAGCTGTAAAAAGCGTTGGTTTTGCCTTTTAAAGTTTTTAAAAATTAGCTTAAATTTTTAAAATACCGTATAAATCACAAGAAAATTAACAAACTTTTTGAAGACGAAGAAAAGAAAGCCCATCCAAGAAGAAATATCACTGAAATACTTAAAATTGCTGGAATTTTTAAATTTGAGGTCGCTGCTTTCTCGGATTTGAACATTTTTTTATTTATAGGTAGGTTTTCTAAAATTTAAAAAGTTCAATGTTAAACCAGGTAAATGCATTTTGCGTTACTGTAAGAAAAGCGCGTAAGACCGATTCAAAGATGAAAAAGGGGTGAAAAAGAAAAAAGTGGAAAAATGTCCACTTTTAAAAAAAAGCAATGTTAAAACAATTTTTAAAATGAACAAGGGATATTTGCTATTTACAAAAGCAATCAAAAAGAACTCCAATTTGAATGAAAATAAGCTAAACTACAACCACTTTTAGGAAGAACTCGTTTTTAAAACAAAAACATGAACATCCCTTTTTGGCTCATAACAAAACACTAATGCAATGAGGAAGAAAAAGAAATGCCAAAATAACAACGAAAACAAAAAAGGGCACGCCTCAGAATTTCTGTTTTGAGTCAGAAGAAGGCAAAAGAAAATGAGCGGGATAAATTGGTTGCCATTTTCTGTTCAAAAATATTTTCAACCAATTTTTGTTAAAAAGAAACATATCCATTTTTATGTCTTCTTTTGGGTACCGTAACTTTAATCTTTTCTAATTATCCTTTTATCCACAAAAAAAAGAAATCCTACAAAATAATCAAAAAAAAAAGAAATGTTTAGCAGCAAATATCTGAAGCCATAAAAGAATCCTTGTTCAACAAATTTCTTTCTTTCAGTCCTTGAAATTTAGTGCACTAAAAAAGAAAAGCAATGAAAAACAAGAGTGACGACATCAAAAAGCTTGAGAAAAAAAGAAAACTGCGAAAAAGAAAGGAGAAGGAAAAAAATAGAGAGACAAAAAAACGGGGAAAGAAACTTGTTTACTCTAGACTGTGGTGGTTGTTTTCTTGTTGTTGTTGTTTTGAAAAAAACACAAAGTTGAATTTACGAAATGGAAAATCGAAAAGCGGCCAAACAAAGTGTTGATTTCTTCATTGAAGGGAAAAAATAATATTGTTATGGTCAAAACACACATTTATTTGTTAACGGTTTTCTGAGTAATCAAAAATTACATAGTTAACTGACAGAATGAAAAATAATTTAATGACAAATAAAACACAAAAATAACATTTTTACAAAAGCTATAATACAGTATTTCTTTTGGATCCACTTAAACTTTTTTGAAAAAAAAATTTGTGTTCCAAAATACCCATTTAATTACATGATTATTATAATTACCTAAAAATCACCCATCAAAAGATATTATTAGAAAAAAGGGTTATGTGATGGATAAAAGTGAAACTAAAATCATATTAAAATTAAGAATTGGATGTGTCAAATTTTCAGATTTTCAAAATTCAGATTTTTTTCACTGTGGATACAGTCAGCAAGTTGCCAAATTTGCATAATATTGTCTTCTGAAACAGAGCATACAACCCAAAACTAAAATGTTAAAAGAGCTTTAATGTGATTTGAGCAAATTGCTAATATAAAATTTGCAAAATTACTTGATTAAAATGTTAATACATTATTTCAGTGATTCATGCACCGACTTTCCAAAAAGAACACTTTGAGTGCAATAATCCATTTATGGTAACAAAGTAAAAATATTTGTTAACCTTTGACGTAACCGTAGAAATTGATAAATTAATAATTATCATAAAACAACGACGCAATTTTTAAACAAAATCCTGCACTATTGTTTCCGTTTTTTTAAACAAAAGATTTCAAATGTATTTTTGGAAACAATTTTTTTTGTAAAATTTCTGTGTTAACGATGGTGTATTTTGTTCTTTTACATTTCAAATATAAATTATTTAAACAAACTTCCGTTTTAGGGTTTTGGAAGAGATTTTTCAGGGATATTTGTGTTTTGATATTCATTCTTGAACAATTTGATTTGAGGGGTCAATCAAGTTTTTTGTCTATCATTTAAGGTTTAATGCATATGGATTTTGCTGTTATTGCATGCATACACCTGCCATGCCATTTTCTTCCACTGGTTTTGCAACCAAAAAACAATTTGTGGCAGCAGAACGACAGAAAATTTCCATTTTTATTGCCAAAACTTTGTCATTTTGTTCGTTTTCAACAACAGTTTTTTGTTTTGTCACAACTTCACTTGATTAAAATGTAAGTTACATTAACACAATTTTTAAACAATAATTATTTTTATTTTACAGGAATAACAAGGTATATTTCTCTGCTGAAAATTCTATGCCTCAAATATTTTCAATTCCAAAACCTTTGATTCGATATATTTGCATAAATCCAAGCCCCTCTCCTTCCCTTCTTTATAAACTCTATTTTTCCTGTAAATTCTTTTATCCTAAAATTAAAATTATTGCTATCAGTTATATGGTATTTGAAAATCCTTCTGAAGGCCCATTTCGGAGAAGTGAAAATACATGTCTGGCAATTTCTTGCTCAAAATGGTTGCCGTTGAAAAACAAAGATAGAATTTTTCTCCCGTCTAAAACAATTTACAAAATTGATTTTAAATTTTGCTGTGTTGACACAATTTTTCATATCATTTCTCCAGTAGATCCACATTTTGCATCATATTTATTAACAAAATTTTGGTATTTTAAAGGTTGTTCTTTTCAAATCTATAACCAAATTCTTTCTATCGAGGAATATGAAATCTTGGCGGCTGGATCTTCATATTTATGCATGCCGGATATTACTGTACTTGATACAGAAGGAAAGGCTCTTCCTTGTGAAGAACTTGTCCGATTAAGCCCGAATGTCACTACCTTCTTTTTGTAAGTTTTGCTTCTTTTTTTTAGTATTTACTGTAAATAAAATAAATAATTTGCATTGACAAAAGTTTTTTTAGTGTCAGTCGGGAAAAGAAATCATATTTTACATCACAAACATCCGAAGCTTTATCCAAGATTAAAAGAACAGTTAAATTTAAGTCTTTTAGTTTAGTATATATTCAATATTTGATTGATCCTCTTCTATTTTCAATATTTATTAAAGCAAGTTAAACATTTAATACTTAATTGTTTTACAACTTTTAATAATTTTTAGAACAACATGGAAAAAGAATCAAGAGTTTATGTAAAATTTGATTATGAAACTACAACAACTGATCAACTAAACACTTTTGAAAAAACCTTGAAAAGTTTTTTTACTGCAAAAGAATTCTCGAAAATTGATATTACTGTTTATTAATGTCAGTTATTGCATTCAAAATAAATACAACTTAAAGTACATATACGGTATATCTACAAAAATGAAGAATAATATAAAAAGGTCCTACAAAACTCAGAAAAAAAATATATTCTTACAAAAAGATGTGACAAAACTACTGTAGAAAAATGTGTTAAACAAGTTTTTAATTAAAAAATTCTGCTTCAAAAGTACCGTAAACATCATCATTATTAATTGTGTCTTTCAATCAATACAATTCACTGTTAAAAGACCCTAAAATATTTATCATTAATATTTTGGTTTTGACAAGTTATACAATCAAAACAATATTGTAACGTTATCTTCCATTACAAAAATTTGAATAAAGATTTGAAAAACACATTTGTTCATTTTGCTGACATTGATGATTTTTGTTTACTCACATTTTTATTATTCACTTTCAACAATTTTCAACTCTACTGTTTGGTCACGAAAAAGAAAGAAAAAGATATGAGCGGCAGTGAAGAAGATGATGATCTTGGAATTAAAGCTGTAGGTTTTTATTTTCTCTCTCCCCGGTCAATAGCAAATACCATTTTTTAGGGAGCGATAATAAGCAGCGGAAAACGTGACTGGGTGGTGGTCAAATTACTTGGTGAAGGCGGCTTTGGAGCTGTTTACAAGGTCCATGATGAAAAGGATAAAGCTGCAGAATTTGCAATGAAAGTTGAAAAGAAGCTGGAAACTCGAAGGCATTCAAAGCTGAAAATGGAAGTTGCAATCCTTAAAGATATGAATACAAAGCCAGAATTCAGCAAACATTTCACAAATATTATTGATCGTGGTAAAAAAGAGAAGTTCTTTTTTATTGTAAGTTTTTCATCAAAAGTTGGAGTTTATTAATCATTGATTTTTTTAGGTTATGCAATTGGTTGGCAAAAGCTTGGATGACCTTAAACGTGAACGGCCACATCGAGTTTTCTCCATGGGAACAGCAATTGGTGCTTCACAACAATGCTTGGAATCTGTTGCAGCAATGCATAAAAATGGATACATTCATCGAGATCTAAAGGTATGTCTTTCGTATTGTGGGATCATCTGAGTTGAAGGATTTAAGTGACCAGGACAAGGACTTGAACCTCCGACTTACCTTTCGTTGATCCAGCGCGCTAACCACTCGACTATTGAGCCGCTTATGCCTTTACTGTACAAAAATAATTCATGTCTATTATTTTAGCCAGCAAATTATGCCTGTGGACTTGGAGAACAAAAACGTGTTGTATATTTGCTCGATTTTGGCATTGCTCGAAAAATTACCAACAAAGAAAGTGAATTGAAAACTCCACGAGCTCAAGTTGGCTTCAAAGGAACAGTTCGATTTGCTTCTCTTGCCTGTCACAATAACAAAGAAATGGGTCCAAAGGATGACTGTGAATCATGGTTCTATTTACTGATTGATTTGAGCTCACCTGCTGGATTGCCATGGCGGAAATTAGCTGTAAGTTGTGCATTATTTTGATGATAATTATTAAATGTTGTTTTTTAGGATAAAGTTGAAGTTCGAAAGAATAAAGAAGAACATCGAACCGAAAAAGGAATAAAGAAATTCATAACGGATATTCCATTGGTAAAACCTCAATTCATCGAAATTATGCAATATATCGATAAACTTGAATATTTTGATAAAGTTGATTACAGCTTTATTTATGATGTCCTTGCTACTGTATGTTTATTTCATCTACTTTAATAACCTCAAAACATGTTTTTAGGCTGCAACAAGTGCAAAAGTAAAGCTAGAAGATCCATATGACTGGGAATCTCCTTCTGATGAAAAAGAACAATCAACTCTCAAGCAAAAGTCATCAATGAGTAAATTGTAATAATATTTTTTATGTAATTTTATATCTGTCTATTCTATATGGTGTATATGAATAAAAGACTTTGTTATTCAATTTATTTGTCAAGTTTAAAATCTGTAGAAGGGGACAACGTTCGCATATTAAACTAATTCATTAAGTATGGATACTGTAGGAGTGAGTATTAACAGTTTGTGAAAATAATAACTTTCAAGGTTCCGCGACATTGAAAAGTGTGGTAATATATCTTTCGTTGATTTCCAACAACATGTTTTTTCATGTTTCTGGTCTGTGGGTATCAAATTTGCATAAAAATGGGATGAGTTGGATACTGTAGGGATACAAAGAAGTAGCAGAAATTTGAATAATGTTTATTCAATTTACACGAGTCGATAAAAATTATATATACAACTGTTGTACACTCGTCTTCGATCATTCTTCACTTTCAAAAATTTTCAATTGTGGTCGGTGATTGCTGAAAGAAAAATCAAAAGAAGAAGACATGGGCAAAAGCGAAGAAGATGATGACCTCGGAATTAAACCAGTAAGTTTTACTTTTATTTATTTATAGTTTACGGTTAAGAAGAAGTTTACCGAACGAGAAAATATAATTGACGGTATCGATTTTATCAACTTCATAGAGTTCTTCTTCGAATTTTGAATTTAACTCCTTTAGCAAGATATTGCTGAATGCCAAAAGCTTTTATCTACAAAACACGGTGTGTCGATGCATGCAGTCACTTTTTTTCATCGCCTGCTTGTTTTCCATACTAAAATTTAAAAGACATTTTCCGGAAGAACCAGGTTGTTTAAACAAATTCTGTAAAAACACAAAAAAAAGTTATCACTATGAAATTAATCGTGCATTGAGAAAATAAAAAAAGAAGATTCTGATTCCGCAGGATTCAGAATTCAATACAAAACTCATACAAAAAACATTAAAATTTTTGTGCATGCGCAACAGTTTCATTTCGCCAAAAGAAGATTTTCACTGCATTTTTACAAAGGAAAAAAGAAAGATTCTGAATCCTGCGGAATCAGAATCTTCTTTTTTTATTTTCTCAATGCACGATTAATTTCATAGTGATAACCTTTTTTTGTGTTTTTGCAGAATTCGTTTAAACAACCTGGTTCTTCCGGAAAATGTCTTTTAAATTTTAGTATGGAAAACAAGCAGGCGATGAAAAAAGTGACTGCATGCATCGACACACCGTGCAAAATCTAAAACTTGAAAAATCACGTTTTATCGAATATCGTATTTTTTCAGGGAACAATAATCACAAGTGGCAAACATGAATGGCTGATAATCAAACTTCTTGGTGAAGGTGGATTCGGAGCTGTTTACAAAGTTCATGACGAAAAAGACAAAACGAAAGAATATGCAATGAAGGTTGAAAAGAAACTGGAGAAGCGTAAACATTCAAAGCTCAAGATGGAAGTAGCAATTTTGAAGGAAATGAATGGTAAACCTGAATTTGGCAAGCATTTCACAAGCATCGTTGATCGTGGAAAAAAGGAAAAATACTTCTTTATTGTATGTTTGTGTACTTTTTGGGTAATAATTATTAATCATTACTTTTTTAGGTCATGACTTTGGTTGGCAAAAGCTTGGATGATCTCAAACGTGAAAGACCACATCGTGTTTTTTCAATGGGAACTGCAATTGGTGCATCACAACAATGCTTGGAATCTGTAGCAGCAATGCATAAAAATGGATATATACATCGTGATTTAAAGGTATGTCTTCTACTTGTTTCTCTGCTAATTTTACATGTGAACTATTTTCAGCCTGCAAATTATGCTTGTGGACTTGGCGACCAGAAACGTGTGATATTTCTTCTTGATTTTGGTATTGCTCGCCGAATTATCAATGATGAAAGTGAACTAAAAACTCCTCGAGCTCAAGTTGGATTCAAGGGAACCGTCAGATTTGCTTCTCTTGCTTGCCATCATAACAAAGAAATGGGACCCAAAGATGATTGTGAATCATGGCTTTATCTCTTGGTCGATCTAAGCTCACCTGGTGGATTGCCTTGGCGGAAGCTTGCTGTAAGTTTTTCTTTGCTTTGATGTGTGCTGATTTCTAACTGATACTTTTTTAGGATAAAGTTGAAGTAATGCAATGCAAAGAAGAATGCAGAACGGATAAGGGATTAAGAAAGTTTTTAACTGATATCCCATTGGTGAAAACTGAATTCACAAAGATTATGCAGTATATTGACAAGTTGGAATATTCTGATAAAGTTGATTACAATTTTATCTTTGATTTGCTCACATTAGTATGTTTTTCCTTTATATTCTTTTAATGCTTTAATAAATCTTGCTTTTTAGGCTGCCACAAATTCCAAGGTTAATCTTGATGAAGCATATGATTGGGAAATCGTGACACATGATAAAGAATCTCATCGTTCAACTCGAAGACAACAAAAGTCATCAGTTAGCAGATTTTAATATTTATTTGTTTTACCTTTTATTTTATTATTGTAAATATTACTTTTGATGTAATAATTTTGTACTATTTGTCCTTGATTTATTTTACATATTTGTATAATAAAATCTACCAAATTAATCTTACAAATGTTTCACTCTTTGTTCTCTCCGTTTATCATAGATACTGTTAAGATTTTTTGGTTTCCATTTTAAACCAGCTTGTTTCTAAACGTTTGTCCCTTTTGGAATTTTCCATATCAATTCCACGTCGACAGCTTTAAACAGATTTTGTTTTGTTTCTACTAATTTAAAATAAATTAGTAGAAACTAAATTAACGTCTTTGTAAAAATAAATGGGTGGAAATTGCAGTAATTTCGAGTTCAACAAATCTAGCAATACAGTACATCAAAAATTTTGGAACTTGTTTAGCCATGTGCACGAACACAACGCCAAGAGACTTTTTCTACAATTTTTTTCGGACAAATTTTTAAAGAGATTCTGAACTTTAATGCAAAGAATATTTTTAATATCCATTTTTATTTTTTTACTTTTTTATCCTTCAAGATCTACTTTTTTACTGAGAATCGAAAAATAAACTTTTTGGAACAACATTTCCTTGAAAAACACCTTGAAATTGAAAAAGTTATACACAGAAACCCTTGATCGCCCTCGGGCATGTTGCTAGGCTTATTCGATGCTGAATTAAATTTTGCATCTGTGGTGAAAATATGGATCTAGCGAAATCATGCGAACATAAAAAGTTTCTGCACAAACTAAAACTTTCCATATATGTGAAACAAGTTATTTTTTTCACGTGAAGCTTAAAATCAAATGGATAAAGCGGACCTTCGGCCCGCCTGCGTCATATACATGCAAATTTTATCAATAAATGGTTATAACAATCTAAAGGTCACAGTTTGTAAACCATTTCGCTTTTATACATTTAAATTTCTCGTTTTCATTTTTTTCACAACTTTTGTGTCACTTGAAAAATTTAAAAAATCACGAAGAATTTTTCGTTGAGTTTTTTGAAATTTTTTTCATTTGTCCTACACACAATTTTTTCTAATTTACTGATAAATTTACCACCGCGCAACCCTATCCATAAATAACAAAATAATCAAAATCTAAGATGGTGTGTTCCGCACTTATGTGAAATCTTTAACACAGCTGACATGCGTCTTTCTCTTTACTTCCAGTTGGGGAATATTGATTTTCCTGCTTTTTTCATGCCATGTTTTTTTCTCTCTCAGTTTTTTTGCATCAAAAAGAATTTGTGGCACTAAAACCACAAACAAGAAAATTTTTATTCATCCGTTTTGCCGTTTTTTTCGTTTGCAATAACAGTTTTTTGTTTTGTGGTAATTTTACTTGAGTTTTTTTAAAGTTTTAAACCTTGCTGTTTTCTTCGTTTAAAATAACAGTTTTTGTTCTGTTTCATCAGAACTTCACTTGATTAAAATGTAAGTAAAATTAGTATAATATTTAAACAGTAATTTTTTTTATTTTACAGGAATAACAAAGTATTTTTTTCTGCTGAAAATTCTGTTCCACAGATATTTTCAATTCCAAAACCTTTAATTCGATATATTTGCATAAATCCAAAACCATCTCCTTCCCTTCTTTATAAATTGTATTTTTCCTGTAAATTCTTTTATCCCAAAATTAAAATTGTTGGAGTTGATTACGTTGACATTCAACTAGAATTTAGAGGTATTACTTGGTGTTGCAGTAGAGAACCTCGAAGAGATGATAAAGTGGTTGTACCAAAAAATGGATTTTACAATTTTGACTTCAAATTATGCTGTTATTTAACACAATTTAATCTTTCTCTTGATGAAGTACAAGAAAATCCAAGATTTTTATCACAATTACTGAAAAAGATTTGGTTCATGAAATTCTGTGTTTTTTCAATTCAGGATCAAATTTTAAATGTTCAAGAATATAAAATTTTGGCAGATGGTTCACAGTTTTTAAGTTTAGACAATATTACTGTACTTGATGAAGATGGAAAGGCTCTTCCATGTGAAGAACTTATAAGATTGTCTCCAAATGTGATAAGATTTAGGTTGTAAGTTTAAGTTTTTATAATTTAAAAAAAAATTTTATTTTAAGTAGCTGCGACAAAAGTGAATCTGGATACACTTCACAAACGGCACAAGTTTTGGCAGAAATAAAACGACCCTTAAAATTGAGGTACCTTTTATTAGGCGAAATTCCGACATCCTTTGATCCTGTTTCATTTTCAACATTTGTGAAAGTATGTTTAAAATTAATTAAAACAAAAACATCTATTAAATAATTTTAGAATAATATGAATTTGACGAAATCGCAGTCAAACGTTTTGTTATTTTTTGCTTCAGATACTTTAAAAGAACAAAGAGAAAATTTTGGCAAAATTCTTAAAGATCGTTGTTCTCATACTTGAATAGGGGGGTTGGAAAAATAAAATTTTGCTATCTCCCACCTTAAAATTTTCGAAATGAGTGACAGGGGTCCGTCGACCTTTTTGGCACATGTGAAAAAAATTTTTCGACGGCGCTTCGCGCCGCCAAAAAATTTCTTATAGTTACTCCTATATTTCGCTTGTCAGGGGTTCGTCGACCTTTTTTTGTAATACTTAGATTTTTTTAACTGATTTTGTTAGTTTTTTACTTCAAAAATAGAAGGGTAGGGGTTTAATTTTGGTTTCTTTTGTAACTTTTCATGATTTTTTGTTTTTTTTACTACAATGGGTTGCGAAAACTTCAACTAATTTTTGTCACCTTTTGTCACCTTTTATCACCTTTTGTCACCTTTTGGCACCTTTTTTAATTAAACGATTTCTACAGCATATAAAGTCATGAAACTTTTTTAAATATGTTAATTGATATCTTAGGAAGAGATTGGTACAACTTTTTGCCCTCCCCGACCCCTGTATCCCCCAGGGGGACCCCGTTTGTCCCCGTCATTTTTAAAAAACAGGAAAAACAGATTTTAAAAAATTGTAAAAAATTAGAAAAAAATATTTTTGCCTTTATGTTTGGGGTTTTAGGGGTTTTTGATCATGGGGAATCCATTTTTGATGGTTTGACGTGTCCCCTGTCCCTCCATCGTCCCCCACATGTCCCCCAATATAACCCCAACCTACATTAAATGATTAATTAAAACTTTTGAGGGTTTAGGGGTTTTTGACCATGGGAAGTTCGAATATGACCTCCATTTTTGTCCACGTCCCTCTGTCGTCCCCCACATGTCCCCCATAATAACCCCACATACATAGAAAACTTAAATAAACATTTTTTAGTGAAATTTTCGAGGGTTTAGGGGTTTTTGACCATGGGGAATCCGTTTCTATGGTTTATTTTTGTCCCTCATCCCTCTGTTGTCCCCCACATGTCCCATAACATGCCCCCACGTACATTAAATGTTTAAAATTGTATTTTAAATTGTAGTTTTCGAGGGTCTAGAGATTTTTGACCATGAGGAATTCATTTTTGAGGTTTGTTTTTGTCCTCCGACCTTCAAATATCCCCCATATGTTCCTTAATATAACCCCACGTATATAAAATGTTCAAAAAAACATTTTTGATCAAAATTTTTGTGGGTCAAGAAGTTTTTGACTACGGGGAATCCATTTCTCAGGTCCTATCTGTACCCAAATAAAAACCATGTACAAGAATTGTTTAAAAAGACATTTTTGATCAAAATCTTCAAGGATTTTTGTTTAATGATTTAAATTTTATGATAAAGAATAACAATGATGGATAAGGTAAAAATGATTTAGAAGAAATGATCAACAAAAATACAAAGAAACAGTAATTGGTTATAATGAAAAAAATTGTAATAATTGTTATGATAAAACAGATTTATGGATAAGTCTTTAAAACGCATTCCACCAAAACTTTTTAAACGACCTGCACCGGCAAAAATTTTTATTTTACCTATGTTTTCGAACATGCTTAAGAAGCAGGAAAAAAATACTTTTAGGTCGAAATTCGGTAAAATGCCGTTTTTAGAGCATCGAGAATGCCAAAGTCGACATATTTTGTATCCTACGGTATATATTCATCTTTTATCCGTTTTAGGTATAATTGCACCTATATAGGTTTTCGAGGTCGGGGAATCCGAGTCTCGAGTCCGCGATTTAAAATTTTCGCGTTAAGACCCATTTTTCGCACTTTGACCTCACATTTTGCCTAAAAAGTAGGTCAAAGAAATTTTTTTTAGACTAGTTATTGTTCCCATCGGATTCCCCATAGTTTTTTACCCCTGGGGGTGAAATAAAATGAAAAAACCAGGGGTGGCCCGCTTCGTCAGAATAAGATGAATAGCGTCG
>JAMRXY010000197.1:0-21131 GCA_024447195.1 Panagrolaimus sp. LJ2414 | reverse complement strand
TATTAGAAATGCCGGTGTTCCTCCTACTACTAGTTTTTTTTCAGAGTTTATGACTTTAGTAGTAATATTTAATTTGAGAAAACTTTTATGTTTTTAATTTTATTTTATTTTTTTTTTGCTTTTTATTATAGGATTTATTTTGTTACTAATTTTTTTATAGGGAAAAAATTTTTAGAAATAGATATTTGAACCTCTTTCTCAACTTTATTTTTTGTTTTGATAATGTTAATATTTTTTTGGTTGAGTTTAATAATTTAATAATTTATCTTTATCAATTATTAATTTTAAATAAATATTATAATGGTATTTCTGTTTGATTAGAGAGTTCAAATCATAAAGATATTGGAACTCTGTATTTGTATTTTTGGTTTGTGATCTGGTATAATTGGTACTAGTTTGTCTATAATTATTCGTTTTGAGTTAGCTAAACCTGGTTATTTTTTAGGTAATGGTCAATTATATAATTCTGTAATTACTGCTCATGCTTTACTAATAATTTTTTTTATGGTTATGCCTACTATAATTGGGGGCTTTGGTAATTGAATGCTTCCTTTGATATTAGGTTCTCCTGATATAAGTTTCCCTCGTCTTAATAACTTAAGTTTCTGACTATTGCCAACTGCTATGTTGTTAAATTCTTGATGCTTGTTTTGTTGATATAGGTGCAGGTACTAGTTGAACTGTTTATCCTCCTTTAAGTACTCTTGGTCATCCGGGTAGAAGGGTAGATTTAGCTATTTTTTAGTCTTCATTGTGCTGGTGTTAGATCTATTTTAGGGGGTATTAACTTTATGTGTACTACTAAGAATCTTCGAAGTAGTTCTATTTCTTTAGAGCATATAAGTTTATTTGTTTGAACTGTTTTTGTAACTGTTTTTCTTTTAGTCTTATCTTTACCCGTCTTAGCTGGTGCAATTACTATATTATTGACAGATCGTAATATTAATACTTCTTTTTTTGATCCTAGTGCTGGAGGAAATCCTTTGATCTACCAGCATTTATTTGATTTTTTGGTCATCCTGAGGTTTATATTTTAATTTTGCCTGCTTTTGGTATTGTCAGACAAAGTACAATATATTTGACTGGTAAAAAAGAGGTTTTTGGTACACTTGGTAATATTTATGCTATTTTAAGTATTGGTTTAATTGGTTGTGTAGTCTGAGCTCATCATATATACACTGTAGGTATAGATTTAGATTCTCGTGCATATTTTACTGCAGCTACAATGGTAATTGCAGTTCCTACTGGTGTAAAAGTTTTTAGGTGGTTGGCTACTTTGTTTGGTATAAAGATAAAATTTCAACCTTTATTATTGTGGGTTTTAGGTTTTATTTTTTTGTTTACTATTGGTGGTTTAACAGGGGTAATTCTTTCAAATTCTAGATTGGATATTATTCTTCATGATACTTATTATGTAGTTAGTCATTTTCATTATGTTTTAAGTTTAGGTGCTGTATTTGGTATTTTTACAGGGGTTTCTTTGTGATGAAATTATGTTACTGGTCTAATATATGACAAAACTTTAATGTCCGCTGTTTTTATTTTAATATTTATTGGTGTAAATTTAACTTTTTTTTCCTTTACATTTTGCAGGTTTACATGGTTTTCCTCGTAAATATATAGATTATCCAGATGCTTATACTGTTTGAAATGTTTTATCTTCTTATGGTTCAATAATTAGGGTTTTTGCTTTATTTGTTTTTTTATATACTTTATTAGAATCTTTTATATCTTTTCGTGTATTATTATTTGATTATAGTATTAATAACGGACCAGAGGGTAGTTTAAGTAGTTATGTATTTGGTCATAGTTATCAAAGTGAAATTTATTTTAGTGTTAGTCATAAATCTTTATAGAAATTTATTATAAGTGTATATTTAATTGCAAATTAAAAGGTTACGGTTTCTTTATAAAGTAGGATAAAAGTCTATTGGATTCATACTCTAAAGGTTATCTTTATAAAAAATTTTATTATAATTAGTATATTTCATTGTCGTTGAAAAAGTAAAAATTTTAGGTTTTTTAGTATAATTAGTATAATTGACTTCCAATCAATTGGTTTAAAAACTAATTAATAATTATTTTCAAGGTTATAATTTAAATTTTTCTAATAGTTTATTTTCTAGTTATATGGATTGATTTCATAGATTTAATTCAAGTTTAATAATTGGGGTTTTATTATTTGTTAGTTTAATATTTTTATATTTAATTATTTCTTCTTATTATTTTAAAAGTAAAAAAATTGAATATCAGTTTGGTGAATTATTGTGTAGTATTTTTCCTACTGTGATTTTATTGGTTCAAATAATTCCTTCTTTAAGTTTATTATATTATTATGGTTTAATAAATATTGACAGACAGGTATCTGTAAAAGTTACTGGTCATCAATGATATTGAAGTTATGAGGTTGGTGATATTCCTGGGTTAGAATTTGATTCATATATAAAATCTCTAGACCAGCTTAATTATGGTGAACCTCGTTTATTAGAAGTTGATAATCGTTGTGTAATTCCTATAGATACAAATATTCGTTTTTGTATTTCTTCTGCTGATGTTATTCATGCATGGGCACTTTCTAATTTATCTATTAAGTTAGATGCTATAAGAGGAATTTTAAGTATTTTAAGTTATAATTTTCCTGTAGTTGGTGTATTTTATGGACAGTGTTCCGAAATTTGTGGTGCCAATCATAGATTTATACAATTGCTTTAGAGGGTTACTTTATTTGATTCTTTTAAAAGTTGATGTTTAATGATGCTAGATTAGCTTTTTAGTTTAATAAAAATATTTATTTGTGGTATAAAAAGATTTTTAGCTATAATATTTTATTTATTTTATATTTGTATTGCATATAATGCTAATAAATTTAAACTTTAGTTTATAATTGAATTAAAATGGTGTTTAAATATTTGTATAAAGGTTACAACTTTATAAAAAGATTTAAGAGTGCTGAAACATCGAATTTTAAGATAACAGTATTAACTTAATTATTAGAAAATTATATATTAATTATTTATTATTATTTTATATAAAATTTAAAGTGTTAAAAAAGTTTTATAACTTTTTGTATTTTTTTTTATTTTTAAAAAGAAAGGTTTTTCTTTTTAAAAAATTTAGTAATAATTAAAACTTTTAAATATTATATTTATTATAAATTTAATTTTAGAAATTGAATAAAGCTCAAATGTTTTTTAAAGACTTAGGTTTTTTTATAAAGCTTTACCCTGCTCTATGTATAAATAAATGGCAGTCTTAGCGTGAGGACATTAAGGTAGCAAAATAATTAGTGCTTTTATTGAGTTCGAGTATGAATGGGTTTATTGGGTTTTTATTTTATTTTTTTGTTTTGAATTTATTTAAGATTTAAAAATAAATCTTTGTTAATTTACTAAGATAAGTCTTTGGAAATTTTTTTCTTATTTTTCTAGGGTAGAAATATTAATATTTAGTTTTACTAATTTTATAAAATAAAATTACTCCAGAGTTAACAGAAAATCATAATATATTTAGTTCTTATAATATATTAAGTTTTACATCGATGTTGTATTTTTTTATTATTAAAGGTAGAAGGTTAATATATTGAGACTGTTCTTCTTTTAAATAAAAAAACGTGATATTAGTTTAACTCATCGTAAGATAGAGTTGTTTATCTAGAAATTAACTTATTTAATTTTTAAATAGTACGAAAGGAATTTTAAACAGGTTAAAAACTAATAAAAATTTTATAGTATTATTTTTTGTTTTATTATTTTCCTTTGTTTTAGTTTTTGTTTTTTATTTATTAAACTTTTTCTTAAGTTTGAAGTCTTTTTATTTAATTAAGAATTCTTCTTTTGAAAGAGGTTTTGAAAGTATTGGAAAAGTTCATAATTCCTTTAGTATTCATTTTTTTATTATTATACTAATATTTGTAGTATTTGATTTAGAAGTTGTTATATTAATGGGTTTCTTACTTTGTTCTTACTATTCTTTCATATTTTTTTCTTGGTATTTTTTTTTGTTTTCGGAGGTTTTTATATAGAGTGATATTTTGGGAAACTATTATGAATGACTTAAATAAATATTTCTATTTTTTTGAATATTTATCTTTTTGGTTTTATTGATATTTTTAGCTTTTTTTTCTTTTTATTTTCATTTTTTCTTTTTAGAGTGATTTTTTTTGGTTTTAAATATATAATTTCTATTATAATTCTATTCTTTTTTCTATAATTTTACTCTTTGTTACTTTAAGAGTTTTATTATTTAGATCCTATTATTTATCGGGTGAACTCAATTTGTTTTATTATTATTTTGTTTTGTTATTATTTGTATTGAGTATATTTAGTTTAAATTTTAGTTTAAACTCTTTTAGAATATTAATGAGCTGGGATTTATTAGGTATTACAAGTTTTTTTTTGGTTTTATTTTTATAATAATTGGGATAGTAATAGTGGTTCAATAAATACGGTTTTAACAAAT
Source organism: Panagrolaimus sp. LJ2414 (assembly GCA_024447195.1). Taxonomy (NCBI): domain Eukaryota; kingdom Metazoa; phylum Nematoda; class Chromadorea; order Rhabditida; family Panagrolaimidae; genus Panagrolaimus; species Panagrolaimus sp. LJ2414. The sequence goes on along the minus strand of JAMRXY010000197.1, from coordinate 16,673 downwards.
CGTCTGGGGGATTATTTCTTATTTATTTTCTTTTCTTTTTCTGTTTTTTTAAATTTTAATTTTTTTTATTATATATTTGTTCTTTGAGGTCCTTTGTTGTTTTTGTTATTAACTGCTTTTACTAAAAGTGCTCAGTTTCCTTTTAGTGGTTGATTACCGAAAGCTATAAGTGCTCCCTACTCCTGTGAGTTCATTAGTTCATAGAAGGACTTTGGTTACAGCTGGTTTATTACTTTTATTTAATTTTACTTTTATGTTAATAAATAGCTTAGTAATGTCTTTGTTATTTTTTATTGGTCTTTTAACTACCTTGTTTTCTAGTTTAAGAGCTGTAGTGGAAGAAGATATAAAAAAAGTTGTTGCCCTTAGTACTTTATCTCAAATAGGGTTTTCTGTTTTAACTCTTGGTTTAGGTTATCAACTTTTTGCATTTATTCATTTACTAAGGCATGCTTTATTTAAAAGATGTCTATTTATACAGGTTGGATATTTAATTCACTGTTCTTTTGGTCAGCAAGATGGACGTTTTTATGGTAATTTAAAATTTGTTCCTTTCTTTATTCAAATTCAATTACTTTTGACTTTATTTTGTTTGTGTGGTTTATTTTTTTATAGGGGTTTAGTAAGTAAGGATATAATTTTAGAATATTTTTATTCTAATAATTGATATTTTTTTGTTTTTTTATTATTTTTTTTTACTATTTATTTAACTTTTTTTTATAGATATCGTTTTGTGAAAGGTGTTTTTTTTAAATTTTTCTTCTTCTTTTTTTCATTTTAGGAGTAGTTTTTTAATAAATTTTTTAAGTCTTGTTGTTTCCCTGGGGTCAATTTTTTTTGTTTGATGAATAAATATAAATTTGTTTTTGTTGCCCTCTCTTTTTGTTTATTTGGATTTTTATGTGCCATTAATTTATTTATCATTATTTATTTTTATTATAATTTTTGTAAAAAAATTTTTTTTTTCTGAATTGAAAACTAAATTTTTGGCTGATTATTTTCCTAAGTTATCTCAGAAACTTTTTTTTAATGTAAAATATAGAGAGATGTTTTTGTATAAACTAAGTTATAATTTTATTAGAATATTTATTTTAAAAAGTGGGTTTTTTTCTAATTTTTTGGTCTCAAATTATTTTAATTCTTTATTATTTGTATCTTTGCTTTTTTTTATTATATTTTGGGATTAGATTTTGTTTAAAATATTTGATTTGCATTCAAAAGAATAAAATTCTACAATTTTTATTTTAATAAAAATATAATGTTTGGGTCATTAAGATTTAGAAATTGAAAGTTTATATTTTATAAAGAATATTTCATTTACAATGAAAAGGAGATAAACTTTTTTTTAGTTCTTTTATTTATATCATTGTTAATGTCTGTTTTTTGTTATATATCTATTGATCCAATAAAAAGTTGTTTATATTTAGTTTTAAGATTAATTTTTCTAACTCCTTATTTGTCTTTTATAAATGAGGTTTGATTTAGTTATTTTGTTTGTATAATTTTTTTAAGTGGAATTTTTGTAATTTTGGTTTATTTTACTAGAATATCGAAATATATTTTTCATAATTTAAATTTATCTTTTCTAGTTCTTATTGGTTTATTTTTCGTTCCTTTTGTTTATTTAAATTATTCTTTGTCTTTACAATTTATTTATTACAGAAATCAAATTTTAATATTTATTTTTATGCTTTTAAGGTTGATTTATTTTATAAATTTTTCTAGATATTTTTTAAATTATAGAGGTGCTTTACGAAAAGCTTAATATTTTATATTTTTTTTAGTTTATTGTCAATTTTTTTTAAGTGACATCGTTTGATTTTCTTATTAATTTCTTTGGAGTATTTGGTGATGGGTTTATTTTTACAATATTCTTCTTTTTTAAGGTCTTTATATTTTTTATATTTTATTTCTTTTACTGTAATTTCAAGGGTTACTGGTATGGTTATAATGGTAGGATCTTTAAAATATTATGGTCAAGATAAAAGAGTCTTTTAAGGATTTAAGTTAAGTTAAACTATTGGTTTTCAAAACCAAAAATTTTTCCTTAGAGGTTTTATTATAATTAGTATTTTTCTTTTTCGAGGAAAAGGTAAAAATCTTAAAGTTTTAATTTTGGATAAAGAATATTTAAAATGGTGTTATTTAATATTAATTCACTTTATAGACAATAAAATTTTATCTTGGCAATTAATCTTTTGTATAATATTTGTTCCAGAATAATCGGCTACACTTATAAAAATTGTACTTTAAATGTTTTTATTTTAACTTTTATTATATATTTTTTTAGAAATTTGGTAAAATAATTTTTTTTGTTTTTAATAAGTTAAAATATAAATTTCAATAATAGAATTAGATTAGTACCTAATTATTTGAAATTTAAAAGTGCAGATTAAATTAGAATTTAAACTGAAAAAATATTGGCAGATTTTTTAATTATTTTTGGAGGTTGATTAATATTTGAGAGCCCTCATTTTTAGCTTTTTTTTTAGATTTATGTATGATCGTTTAAATAATTTTTAAGAGATTATTAAAAATTTTTTAGATAAAAAAATAGATAAATACCTAGTGTATAAAAATGTTTTTATTGACCTACAATATTTAATAATGTGGATCTTTTATTAAAATTTAAGTGAAAATGTAAAAAACAGTAAAAGAATTTTAATGTTTTTTTGAAGATTATCAAAAAATGGTACAAATCATCCATCAATTGCCTAAAGGGGAGTAAGTTGTAGTAAAGTAGATTTAGGGGAACCTGTATCTAGTAGTTAAACTATATTTTTATGTTTTGAAAACATAATTAGGTTTTACCATAGTTTTAAAAGTTTAGTTTATGAAAAATTTTAGTTTGTAAAACTAAAGAATTTACTTTTAGTTTTATTAAATTATTTAATATTAGTTTTATTAATTGTATGTGTTCTTCAAGCTATTGCTTTTATTACTTTATATGAGCGTCATTTATTGGGTCTTTCACAAAACCGTATAGGTCCTACAGTTGTTAGATTTAAGGGTGTTTTACAAGCTTTTATAGATGGTTTAAAATTAATTAAAAAAGAACAAATTTTACCTTTAAATTCTTCAATAGTTCTCTTTCTTTTTGTTCCTGGAATGGCCTTTGTAATAATATTAGTAGATTGAATAATTTTGCCTTATACTTTTAATTTTATTACTTTTAATTATTCTTTAATATTTTTTTTGTGTTTAGTCGGGTTTAGTGTATATACTACTATAATTAGAGGGGTTGTTAGTAAATCAAAATATCCAATATTGGGTTCTGTGCGTTCTAGAAGTCAAAGAGTATCTTTTGAGATTGCTTTTTCTATTTATTTATTTTGTATAATTTTTAATTATAATCATTTTTCATTTGAGTCTATAATAAATCTAAATTTAATTTTCCTTATTTTACCTTTTATAATAATAATATTAGCAGAGTTAAACCGTGCTCCTTTTGATTTTTCTGAAGGAGAAAGAGAGTTGGTAAGAGGCTTCAATGTTGAATATTCAAGTGTAGGTTTTGTTTTTTTATTTTTAAGTGAATATGGTATATTAATTCTTTTTAGTGTACTATTTTCGGTTTTATTTTTAAATTTTAGTTTTGCAGGTTATTTTTTTATATTTAGTGTCTTAATTTTTATTCGTAGTTCATACCCTCGTTATCGTTATGATATATTAATAAATTTTTTTTGATTTAAGTTATTACCTGTGTCAATTCTTTTTTTATTTTATTATTATTTTATTTTATTATATAAATAATGTATATTTTTTAGATATTTTTATATTTATTTTGTCTTGCAGTTTATTTTTTATATAAAAGAAGGTCTTTTAAATACTTTAAATAAAAAGTTTTTAAATTCTTTAATTGTTGTTTTTAGTTATAGTAATAGTTTGCCTTTAAGGTCTTTTATTTCTATTTTTTCTTTTTTAGTTCTATTAACTTGTTGTTTTGGTGGTTACTTTTGTTATTCTTTTTGTCCTTGTGGTATACCAGAATTTACTTTTGTTTTTGCTCTTTTAGCTTGATTAAGTGTTTTTTTGACTTTTATTTCATCAGAAAAGTTTTCTATTTATATGAGTAAATCAGGAGATAATTTTTAAAAACTCTTAGAATATTGGCAGTTGAGTTAGTTAGAGAGTTTTCTCGTCCAATTGCTTTAACTGTTCGTCTAACTGTAAATATTATAGTTGGTCATTTAATTAGTATAATATTGTATCAGTTATTAGAATTAAGTTTAGGAAACTTTTATTTGTGAATTATTATTTTTGCTATTTTAATAGAGTGTTTTGTATTTTTTATCCAAAGTTATATTTTTTCTCGTTTAATTTTTTTATATTTAAGTGAATAAGTTGATAGCTAAATTTAAGTGTTAGACTTTTAATCTAAAGATAATCACAACTTAATTGATATAGCATAAGAAGTGCATTTGTTTTAAGCGCAAAAGATATAGTTCAATTAACAAATTAGTATAGGTCTTCTAAACTTATCAAGAATTAATTTCATTTGTTTTTTTATTTCTTTTTTATTCTATTTATTTTTTTTACTATTTTTAATATATTTACTATAAATGTTGTTTTATGATGAAGTATTTTTTATTTTAATGACCTTAACCTTTGTTTTATTAAATAAATTACAAGGGGATTTTAGTAATAGTCTTAATTACTTTTTGTTGCAAGAATTTATGGGTTTTTTATTTTTAGTGTTTTTTTTTAGTTTATTGCAGTTTTTATTTTTAATGGTTAAAGTTGGTATAAGTCCTTTTCATTTTTGAATTACTTCTGTTTTTTTAAATTTGGATAATTATATATTGTTATGATTTTTAACGTTTCAAAAGTTGCCTTTTGTTCCAGTAATTTTATTATTACTAAAATTTATTTTTTTATTTTTAGTATTAATTGGTATCTTATTATGTTATTTTCAATTAATAAATATAAAAAACTATAAAGTTCTTTTGACACTTTCTTCTACTGAATCTTTTAACTGATTAATCTTGGGTGTTTTTATGGGTATTTGAGGTTTATCTTTAATAGTTTTTTATTATATAATTAATATAATTTTTATTATAAATTATCAATTGATTGTGTATTATATAAATTTTAGCTTGGAGTTTTTTTTAATTTTTTTAAATATTCCTCTTTCTTTTACATTTTTTTTAAAAATTTTTATATTAAATTTAGTTGTATCTGTTTTTGGGATCTTCATAATTTTAATTGTTTTAATAATATTTCTTTCTTCTTTAGGTTTTATAAATTGATTTGTGAGTTTTAGAATATTAAATAGGTTAAAATATCGTGATTATCTAAATTATTATATAATGTTTATTTATTTTCTTTTTATTTTGGTTTTCTTTTTTCGTTTTAGTAAAAGTTATTATATTATCTTGATAGGATAAAGTTAAAAGCGAAAGATTTAAAAAGTTTATACTTTTGTATTTTTTTTTATTAATAAAATTTATGAAATGAATTTTATTTAATTAAAACGATAAATAGATTTCTATATTTGATTACGGTTCAAAATGATTAATTGTTTTTGTAATTTATTTTAGAAAGAATATTTATTTTTGGTGTAAAAGGGAATTATTACAAACTTTTTTAGTTTATTAAAAATATAACTTTGAAGCAGTTAAGAAATTAGAAGTATTAAAACAATTGTTATATTTTATAAATTCTTTATTAATTTCTTTACCAAGAAGTAAAACTTTGAGTTTAAATTGAAATTATGGTAGTATATTGGGTATAATTTTAGTATTTCAAATTATTACTGGTACTTTATTAGCTATTTATTATTCTGCTGATAGATTATTGGCTTTTAATAGTGTTCAATATATTATGTATGAGGTTAATTTTGGTTGAATTTTTCGTGTTTTTCATTTTAATGGAGCCAGTCTATTTTTTATTTTTTTGTATCTTCATTTCTTTAAAGCTCTTTTTTTTTCAAGTTATCGTTTAAAATTTGTTTGAGCAACTGGTTTAACTATTTTTTTATTTGTTATAATAGAAGCTTTTATAGGATATGTATTGGTTTGAGCTCAAATAAGTTTTTGAGCTTCTGTTGTTATTACTAGTTTATTAAGTGTAATTCCTGTTTGAGGCCCTATTTTAGTTGTTTGAATTTGAAGTGGTTTTACTGTTTCTGGGGCTACTTTAAAATTTTTTTTTGTTTTGCATTTTTTGGTTCCTTATTTGGTTTTAGTAGTTGTTTTGGTTCATTTAATTTATTTACATTCAACCGGGAGTACTTCAAAATTATTTTGTCATGGTGATTATGATAAAATTAGTTTTTTTTCCTTATTATTGAATTAAGGATTCTTATAATTTGTTATTTTGGTTTTTATTTTTAACTTTTTCTTTAATTTATCCTTTTAACTTGGGGGATCCAGAGATATTTATTGAGGCTGATCCTATAATAAGTCCAGTTCATATTGTTCCTGAATGATATTTTTTATTTGCGTATGCAATTTTACGTGCTATTCCTAATAAAATTCTTGGTGTAATTGCTCTTTTAATAAGTATTGTAAGATTTTATTTTTTCATCTTGATTGAGAGCTATCATTCTATTTTAAAAACTTTAAATAAATTTTTGGTGTTCTTTTTTATTTTTATTTCTATTATTTTGAGTTGATTAGGTCAATGTTTAGTAGAAGACCCCTTTGTTATATTGAGAGCTGTATTTTCAATTTTATATTTTTTTTTAGTTTATTTGATTTTAGGTGTTTATTGATTTAAAAATGTTTTATTTAAATGTGCATTTAGTATAAATAAGATATATTAGATTTAGGTTCTAAAGATTTTTTGCACTATATTTCATAATTTTCACATTTTAAGTTTATCTACTTTTCCTTATTTAGTTTTTATAACTTCTTTTTCTTTAACTACTTCAATTGTAATATTTTTTAAATTTGGTAATTATTATTTTTTAATTTTAAGTTTATTAATTTTATTTTATATCTCTTTTTGTTGGTCAAAAGATATTGTGATAGAAGGTTTAAGTGGTTATCATAACTTTTTTGTAATGGATGGTTTCAAATTTGGTGTAGTTTTATTTATTTTTAGAGAGTTTATATTTTTTTTTAGTATTTTTTGAACTTTTTTTGATTCTGCTTTAGTTCCGGCTCATGATTTGGGTGAAATGTGGTCCCCTATTGGTTTAGAGTTAGTTAATCCTTTTGGTGTCCCTTTATTAAATACTATTATCTTGTTAAGTAGAGGTGTGACTGTTACTTGGGCACACTATAGTTTATTAAGTAATAAGTCTTGTACTATAAGAATATTATTAACTGTTTTTTTAGCTATTTTATTTACTGGGATTCAAGGTATAGAGTATAAAGAGGCTAGTTTTTCAATATCTGATGGAATTTTTGGTAGTTGTTTTTATTTGGCTACTGGTTTTCATGGTTTACATGTGTTATTTGGTGGTTTATTTTTATTTTTTAATATACTACGTTTATGAATATCTCATTTTAATTATAACCATCATTTAGGTTTAGAATTTGCTATTATTTATTGGCATTTTGTTGATGTGGTTTGACTTTTTTTATTTGTATTTGTTTATTGATGATCATATTTAAGATTTATTTTAAATAGAATTTTTAACTGTTAATTAAAAGGTTTAATCTTAATTTTTGAAAAATCCACAGGTAGTTATACATGAAACTTTTTTCTTAGTTGATTTATTATAGTATTTTCTAATGAAATTAGAATTTTATTTACATATAATTTATTATAGTAATTTCTAATGAAATGAAAAACGGGTCATATTTTTTACCTTCAGATTTTTTGACATTTTTTACAAGTCGATAAAAATATTTTTGGTTGTTATTTTTATTATAATATTTTTTATTTATATTTTTTTTTGAAAAATCCACAGGTAGTTATACATGAAACTTTTTTCTTAGTTGATTTATTATAGTATTTTCTAATGAAATTAGAATTTTATTTACATATAATTTATTATAGTAATTTCTAATGAAATGAAAAAACGGGTCATATTTTTTACCTTCAGATTTTTTGACATTTTTTACAAGTCGATAAAAATATTTTTGGTTGTTATTTTTATTATAATATTTTTTATTTATATTTTTTTTTGAAAAATCCACAGGTAGTTATACATGAAACTTTTTTCTTAGTTGATTTATTATAGTATTTTCTAATGAAATTAGAATTTTATTTACATATAATTTATTATAGTAATTTCTAATGAAATGAAAAACGGGTCATATTTTTTACCTTCAGATTTTTTGACATTTTTTACAAGTTGATAAAAATATTTTTGGTTGTTATTTTTATTATAATATTTTTTATTTATATTTTTTTTTGAAAAATCCACAGGTAGTTATACATGAAACTTTTTTCTTAGTTGATTTATTATAGTATTTTCTAATGAAATTAGAATTTTATTTACATATAATTTATTATAGTAATTTCTAATGAAATGAAAAAAAGGGTCATATTTTTTACCTTCAGATTTTTTGACATTTTTTACAAGTTGATAAAAATATTTTTGGTTGTTATAGTAAATTTTAATGAAATTGCATTATATATATATATATATATATATATATATATATATATATATATATATATTATATATATATGTATATGTATATGTATATACATATATATATGTATATATAATATTCTATATATAAATAGAATATTATATTATCTATATAAAATTATATTTTTTCTATAAATAATGTAAAATATTGTAATAAATATATACAATATAGAATATTTTATATATAAATTAAATATTCTATTATCTATATAAAATTATATTTTTTCTATAAATAATGTAAAATATTGTAATAAATATATACAATATAGAATATTTTATATATAAATTAAATATTCTATTATCTATATAAAATTATATTTTTTCTATAAATAATGTAAAATATTGTAATAAATATATACAATATAGAATATTTTATATATAAATTAAATATTCTATTATCTATATAAAATTATATTTTTTCTATAAATAATGTAAAATATTGTAATAAATATATACAATATAGAATATTTTATATATAAATTAAATATTCTATTATCTATATAAAATTATATTTTTTCTATAAATAATGTAAAATATTGTAATAAATATATACAATATAGAATATTTTATATATAAATTAAATATTCTATTATCTATATAAAATTATATTTTTTCTATAAATAATGTAAAATATTGTAATAAATATATACAATATAGAATATTTTATATATAAATTAAATATTCTATTATCTATATAAAATTATATTTTTTCTATAAATAATGTAAAATATTGTAATAAATATATACAATATAGAATATTTTATATATAAATTAAATATTCTATTATCTATATAAAATTATATTTTTTTCTATAAATAATGTAAAATATTGTAATAAATATATACAATATAGAATATTTTATATATAAATTAAATATTCTATTATCTATATAAAATTATTATTTTTTTCTTTAAATAAATTGAATAGTCAAAATATTTTATAAAGAATATGTGTTTTGTAAACACAAGGTAAGATTGACTTTATTTTTTATAGTTTGGTTTTTTTATTTTTTTAATAATTTATTATCTTTTTTAATATTGTTATCTTTTTTTGTTTATTTTTATACTTTTAATATTTCTTGGTCTGGTTTTTTTTTTATAAATGACTCTTATATATTTAATTTAATAATAATTATAAGAGTTTTAATTTTGGTTATTGTATTATTAACAGAGAAAAATTTAGTTATAAATTATCTTAGACAATTATTGGTTTTGATTTGTATTCTCTTTTTTTTTTTCTTCTAATTTATTAAGCTTGTTTATTTTTTTTGAACTTTCAATGTTTCCTATTATTATAATAATTTTAGGTTATGGCTCTCAGATTGAAAAAATTAATTCTAGTTATTATCTTATATTTTATGCTTCTTTTTGTTCTTTTCCTTTTTTATTTATTTATTTTTATTATGATTTAAGCTTTCATTTTGTATATTTTATAAAATTTCTTAGTTGGGAATTAATTTTTTTTCTTACTTTAGGTTTTATAATAAAATTTCCTGTATATTTTTTACATTTATGGTTGCCTAAGGCTCATGTAGAGGCTCCAACTTCAGCCAGGATATTATTGGCAGGTTTATTACTAAAATTGGGCACTGTGGGTTTTTTTCGTATTATAAAACCTTTATCTTTTATTCATTTAAACTTCTGGTTTTTTCTTTCTTTTTTAGGTATAATTTTGTCTTCTTTTAATTGTGCTTTTCAAAGTGATTCAAAGTCTTTAGCTGCTTATTCGTCAGTTACTCATATAGGTTTTACTTTGATTTGTTTGGTTTTATTATCCTTAGAGTCTAAAATTTCTAGTTTGATGATAATATTGGCTCATGGTTTTACCTCTACTTTGATGTTTTTTTTTATTGGTGAGTTTTATCATAAAAGTAATAGTCGAATAATATATTATTTAAATAGTTTTATAAATATATCTATTATATTAACTATTTTATTTACTTTAACTTTATTAGAAATGCCGGTGTTCCTCCTACTACTAGTTTTTTTTCAGAGTTTTTGACTTTAGTAGTAATATTTAATTTGAGAAAACTTTTTATGTTTTTAATTTTATTTTATTTTTTTTTTGCTTTTTATTATAGGATTTATTTTGTTACTAATTTTTTTATAGGGAAAAAATTTTTAGAAATAGATATTTGAACCTCTTTCTCAACTTTATTTTTTGTTTTGATAATGTTTAATATTTTTTGGTTGAGTTTAATAATTTAATAATTTATCTTTATCAATTATTAATTTTAAATAAATATTATAATGGTATTTCTGTTTGATTAGAGAGTTCAAATCATAAAGATATTGGAACTCTGTATTTTATTTTTGGTTTGTGATCTGGTATAATTGGTACTAGTTTGTCTATAATTATTCGTTTTGAGTTAGCTAAACCTGGTTATTTTTTAGGTAATGGTCAATTATATAATTCTGTAATTACTGCTCATGCTTTACTAATAATTTTTTTTATGGTTATGCCTACTATAATTGGGGGCTTTGGTAATTGAATGCTTCCTTTGATATTAGGTTCTCCTGATATAAGTTTCCCTCGTCTTAATAACTTAAGTTTCTGACTATTGCCAACTGCTATGTTGTTAATTCTTGATGCTTGTTTTGTTGATATAGGTGCAGGTACTAGTTGAACTGTTTATCCTCCTTTAAGTACTCTTGGTCATCCGGGTAGAAGGGTAGATTTAGCTATTTTTAGTCTTCATTGTGCTGGTGTTAGATCTATTTTAGGGGGTATTAACTTTATGTGTACTACTAAGAATCTTCGAAGTAGTTCTATTTCTTTAGAGCATATAAGTTTATTTGTTTGAACTGTTTTTGTAACTGTTTTTCTTTTAGTCTTATCTTTACCCGTCTTAGCTGGTGCAATTACTATATTATTGACAGATCGTAATATTAATACTTCTTTTTTTGATCCTAGTGCTGGAGGAAATCCTTTGATCTACCAGCATTTATTTTGATTTTTTGGTCATCCTGAGGTTTTATATTTTAATTTTGCCTGCTTTTGGTATTGTCAGACAAAGTACAATATATTTGACTGGTAAAAAAGAGGTTTTTGGTACACTTGGTATAATTTATGCTATTTTAAGTATTGGTTTAATTGGTTGTGTAGTCTGAGCTCATCATATATACACTGTAGGTATAGATTTAGATTCTCGTGCATATTTTACTGCAGCTACAATGGTAATTGCAGTTCCTACTGGTGTAAAAGTTTTTAGGTGGTTGGCTACTTTGTTTGGTATAAAGATAAAATTTCAACCTTTATTATTGTGGGTTTTAGGTTTTATTTTTTTGTTTACTATTGGTGGTTTAACAGGGGTAATTCTTTCAAATTCTAGATTGGATATTATTCTTCATGATACTTATTATGTAGTTAGTCATTTTCATTATGTTTTAAGTTTAGGTGCTGTATTTGGTATTTTTACAGGGGTTTCTTTGTGATGAAATTATGTTACTGGTCTAATATATGACAAAACTTTAATGTCCGCTGTTTTTATTTTAATATTTATTGGTGTAAATTTAACTTTTTTTCCTTTACATTTTGCAGGTTTACATGGTTTTCCTCGTAAATATATAGATTATCCAGATGCTTATACTGTTTGAAATGTTTTATCTTCTTATGGTTCAATAATTAGGGTTTTTGCTTTATTTGTTTTTTTTATATACTTTATTAGAATCTTTTATATCTTTTCGTGTATTATTATTTGATTATAGTATTAATAACGGACCAGAGGGTAGTTTAAGTAGTTATGTATTTGGTCATAGTTATCAAAGTGAAATTTATTTTAGTGTTAGTCATAAATCTTTATAGAAATTTATTATAAGTGTATATTTAATTGCAAATTAAAAGGTTACGGTTTCTTTATAAAGTAGGATAAAAAGTCTATTGGATTCATACTCTAAAGGTTATCTTTATAAAAAATTTTATTATAATTAGTATATTTCATTGTCGTTGAAAAAGTAAAAATTTTTAGGTTTTTTAGTATAATTAGTATAATTGACTTCCAATCAATTGGTTTAAAAACTAATTAATAATTATTTTCAAGGTTATAATTTAAATTTTTCTAATAGTTTATTTTCTAGTTATATGGATTGATTTCATAGATTTAATTCAAGTTTAATAATTGGGGTTTTATTATTTGTTAGTTTAATATTTTTATATTTAATTATTTCTTCTTATTATTTTAAAAGTAAAAAAATTGAATATCAGTTTGGTGAATTATTGTGTAGTATTTTTCCTACTGTGATTTTATTGGTTCAAATAATTCCTTCTTTAAGTTTATTATATTATTATGGTTTAATAAATATTGACAGACAGGTATCTGTAAAAGTTACTGGTCATCAATGATATTGAAGTTATGAGGTTGGTGATATTCCTGGGTTAGAATTTGATTCATATATAAAATCTCTAGACCAGCTTAATTATGGTGAACCTCGTTTATTAGAAGTTGATAATCGTTGTGTAATTCCTATAGATACAAATATTCGTTTTTGTATTTCTTCTGCTGATGTTATTCATGCATGGGCACTTTCTAATTTATCTATTAAGTTAGATGCTATAAGAGGAATTTTAAGTATTTTAAGTTATAATTTTCCTGTAGTTGGTGTATTTTATGGACAGTGTTCCGAAATTTGTGGTGCCAATCATAGATTTATACCAATTGCTTTAGAGGTTACTTTATTTGATTCTTTTAAAAGTTGATGTTTAATGATGCTAGATTAGCTTTTTAGTTTAATAAAAATATTTATTTGTGGTATAAAAGATTTTTAGCTATAATATTTTATTTATTTTATATTTGTATTGCATATAATGCTAATAAATTTAAACTTTAGTTTATAATTGAATTAAAATGGTGTTTAAATATTTGTATAAAGGTTACAACTTTATAAAAAGATTTAAGAGTGCTGAAACATCGAATTTTAAGATAACAGTATTAACTTAATTATTAGAAAATTATATATTAATTATTTATTTATTATTTTATATAAAATTTAAAGTGTTAAAAAAGTTTTATAACTTTTTGTATTTTTTTTTTATTTTTAAAAAGAAAGGTTTTTCTTTTTAAAAAATTTAGTAATAATTAAAACTTTTAAATATTATATTTATTATAAATTTAATTTTAGAAATTGAATAAAGCTCAAATGTTTTTTAAAGACTTAGGTTTTTTTATAAAGCTTTACCCTGCTCTATGTATAAATAAATGGCAGTCTTAGCGTGAGGACATGTAGCAAAATAATTAGTGCTTTTATTGAGTTCGAGTATGAATGGGTTTATTGGGTTTTTATTTTATTTTTTTGTTTTGAATTTATTTAAGATTTAAAAATAAATCTTTGTTAATTTACTAAGATAAGTCTTTGGAAATTTTTTTCTTATTTTTCTAGGGTAGAAATATTAATATTTAGTTTTACTAATTTTATAAAATAAAATTACTCCAGAGTTAACAGAAAATCATAATATATTTAGTTCTTATAATATATTAAGTTTTACATCGATGTTGTATTTTTTTATTATTAAAGGTAGAAGGTTAATATATTGAGACTGTTCTTCTTTTAAATAAAAAAACGTGATATTAGTTTAACTCATCGTAAGATAGAGTTGTTTATCTAGAAATTAACTTATTTAATTTTTAAATAGTACGAAAGGAATTTTAAACAGGTTAAAAACTAATAAAAATTTTATAGTATTATTTTTTGTTTTATTATTTTCCTTTGTTTTAGTTTTTGTTTTTTATTTATTAAACTTTTTCTTAAGTTTGAAGTCTTTTTATTTAATTAAGAATTCTTCTTTTGAAAGAGGTTTTGAAAGTATTGGAAAAGTTCATAATTCCTTTAGTATTCATTTTTTTATTATTATACTAATATTTGTAGTATTTGATTTAGAAGTTGTTATATTAATGGGTTTCTTACTTTGTTCTTACTATTCTTTTCATATTTTTTTCTTGGTATTTTTTTTTGTTTTCGGAGGTTTTTATATAGAGTGATATTTTGGGAAACTATTATGAATGACTTAAATAAATATTTCTATTTTTTTGATATTTATCTTTTTGGTTTTATTGATATTTTTAGCTTTTTTTTTTTCTTTTATATTTTCATTTTTTCTTTTTAGAGTGATTTTTTTTGGTTTTAAAATATAATTTCTATTATAATTCTATTCTTTTTTCTATAATTTTACTCTTTGTTACTTTAAGAGTTTTATTATTTAGATCCTATTATTTATCGGGTGAACTCAATTTTTTTTATTATTATTTTGTTTTGTTATTATTTGTATTGAGTATATTTAGTTTAAATTTTAGTTTAAACTCTTTTAGAATATTAATGAGCTGGGATTTATTAGGTATTACAAGTTTTTTTTTGGTTTTATTTTATAATAATTGGGATAGTAATAGTGGTTCAATAAATACGGTTTTAACAAATCGTCTGGGGGATTATTTCTTATTTATTTTCTTTTCTTTTTCTGTTTTTTTAAATTTTAATTTTTTTTTATTATATATTTGTTCTTTGAGGTCCTTTGTTGTTTTTGTTATTAACTGCTTTTACTAAAAGTGCTCAGTTTCCTTTTAGTGGTTGATTACCGAAAGCTATAAGTGCTCCTACTCCTGTGAGTTCATTAGTTCATAGAAGGACTTTGGTTACAGCTGGTTTATTACTTTTATTTAATTTTACTTTTATGTTAATAAATAGCTTAGTAATGTCTTTGTTATTTTTTATTGGTCTTTTAACTACCTTGTTTTCTAGTTTAAGAGCTGTAGTGGAAGAAGATATAAAAAAAGTTGTTGCCCTTAGTACTTTATCTCAAATAGGGTTTTCTGTTTTAACTCTTGGTTTAGGTTATCAACTTTTTGCATTTATTCATTTACTAAGGCATGCTTTATTTAAAAGATGTCTATTTATACAGGTTGGATATTTAATTCACTGTTCTTTTGGTCAGCAAGATGGACGTTTTTATGGTAATTTAAAATTTGTTCCTTTCTTTATTCAAATTCAATTACTTTTGACTTTATTTTGTTTGTGTGGTTTATTTTTTTATAGGGGTTTAGTAAGTAAGGATATAATTTTAGAATATTTTTATTCTAATAATTGATATTTTTTTGTTTTTTTATTATTTTTTTTTACTATTTATTTAACTTTTTTTTATAGATATCGTTTGTGAAAGGTGTTTTTTTTAAATTTTTCTTCTTCTTTTTTTCATTTTAGGAGTAGTTTTTTTAATAAATTTTTTAAGTCTTGTTGTTTCCCTGGGGTCAATTTTTTTTGTTTGATGAATAAATATAAATTTGTTTTTGTTGCCCTCTCTTTTTGTTTATTTGGATTTTTATGTGCCATTAATTTATTTATCATTATTTATTTTTATTATAATTTTTGTAAAAAAATTTTTTTTTTCTGAATTGAAAACTAAATTTTTGGCTGATTATTTTCCTAAAGAAACTTTTTTTTAATGTAAAATATAGAGAGATGTTTTTGTATAAACTAAGTTATAATTTTATTAGAATATTTATTTTAAAAAGTGGGTTTTTTTCTAATTTTTTGGTCTCAAATTATTTTAATTCTTTATTATTTGTATCTTTGCTTTTTTTTATTATATTTTGGGATTAGATTTTGTTTAAAATATTTGATTTGCATTCAAAAGAATAAAATTCTACAATTTTTATTTTAATAAAAATATAATGTTTGGGTCATTAAGATTTAGAAATTGAAAGTTTATATTTTATAAAGAATATTTCATTTACAATGAAAAGGAGATAAACTTTTTTTTAGTTCTTTTATTTATATCATTGTTAATGTCTGTTTTTTGTTATATATCTATTGATCCAATAAAAAGTTGTTTATATTTAGTTTTAAGATTAATTTTTCTAACTCCTTATTTGTCTTTTATAAATGAGGTTTGATTTAGTTATTTTGTTTGTATAATTTTTTTAAGTGGAATTTTTGTAATTTTGGTTTATTTTACTAGAATATCGAAATATATTTTTCATAATTTAAATTTATCTTTTCTAGTTCTTATTGGTTTATTTTTCGTTCCTTTTGTTTATTTAAATTATTCTTTGTCTTTACAATTTATTTATTACAGAAATCAAATTTTAATATTTATTTTTATGCTTTTAAGGTTGATTTATTTTATAAATTTTTCT
>JAMRXY010000196.1:0-23624 GCA_024447195.1 Panagrolaimus sp. LJ2414 | reverse complement strand
GTATATAATTGTACAAAAAGTTCTTCAACGAAAAAATTATCAATTTTGCTTCTGCAAATTTTTAAAAGTCCAAAAATGAAAAACAAAAAACTGAAAGGGCGTCTTCCTTCTTTCTTTCATCTTCTTTTTTTTCTATTTTTCCGGTTTCCGGAATTGATAAATGGCGCACATTGAAAAACCGGTATTGTCAAAAAAGTTTGTCTTTGAAGTTAATCATTTCTTTTAATTTATTATTTATAATATTTTAAAAACCTTTTTTTGCAACATCATTGATGATGATGATGACGTTACAGCAACAACAGAAAAATCAACACTTGGAATTCTCTCAGATTTTTGGTGGTTTTCCTTTTTTTTACTTTAATTATATAAAAAATATATGAAATACAAAGTTTGACCTGTATTTCCGGTCATCAAATGAATGAAAAAAAAGTTAGGTTGCAAAAATGTAAAAAAAAAGGTAAAAATTAAATTAATAGACACCATATTTAATGACCTTCGGCACCGCCTTTTTTCTTACATGACCTTGGCCGTCAAAAAAGGAAGGTTTCGGGCTTAGAAAAGGGGGAAGGAAGGAAAAGAAAAGGCTTTTATAAAAGGGCCTAAAATTTGAAATTCTTTTAAAAATTTACAGAATTTTGATAGGGAAGTTTCATGTTTTAAGTTTTTTAAGATTTTGTTGAAAACTCATAAATCTACAGTAATTTTCTTCTTTATTTACATTTTACATAGCCAAAGTTTTTCTAAATTGTTTGAACTTTTTAAAATTTATGTTTTAAGCTCGAATCCATTAATTTTGTTAATTTCAAACCACCTGACCCATTTTAATAAACAAAACCTTGAGTTTTAGACTTATCTCATTTTTTAAAATAACTTTTGCTTTTAAAATCTTTTTCATCAAAACTCATGGTCTAAAAAGATCACCATCAAAAATATCTATCAAACTTGACATAACATTTCCGGCACTTTTTTCATTTTTTTTTATTAGACAACCACTTTGGATTTAAACAATCAAGGATGAAAGGTTTTTTAAATTTATTTTTTTTTGGTTCTTGAAAATCTTCAAAATTGTTTGAAGCAAAACAGAAAAGAAAAAGTCAAAGGACAAACGTGCAATTTTTTAAACAACTGCTAAATAAATATCCCCCTATTTTTTTTATCTTTCTTTTTCTCTTTGGTTTTTTTTGCAAGGAAATTAAAGGTGCCATTTGTTTTTTCAATTAAAAAAAAAGCTTTTAAAAAAAGTTGTTAAAAAATCAATTTCATTTTATGCCTTAAAATTTTATAAATATCAATTTTTTTCAGCGTTTGCTTTCCGCAATCATTCTTTTTGGGCCCACACAAATTTTGTTCAACAATAACAAAAATTTTTTGAAGACAAAAAGCTATGAATATTTTGATTATTTTTGTTGCTTTTGTAATTTCTCAAGTTTTGGCTTGTCGACATGGCGGGTGGCACATATATCAATGGACAAGAATGGGTAGGTTGTGGGAATTTTTTTTTGTAAAGCTTGAGTGTACAGTATCTATACTGTAGTTTGTTAAATAAAATGAAATGTATAGTTTTTAACAAGTTGATCAATCACATGGATAAGCCTGATCAGGGACAATGACGGAAGTGAATTTCATGTAAAACCCGTACAAGACCAGTAAAGTGATATGCAAATTTTTTATTTTTGCAATCCTGTTTCTTCCATGAAAAGTTTTTTGTAGATTAACCCCCAAAAGTTCCATAAATTTGCATATCACTTTAATCCTGGTTATTCGATTGATTGATCAATGATACAAATCCTCCACTTAAAATACCAAGTCATTGTTTTTCTAGAAAGAACGAGATGCCTTCATTATGAAATGTACAATCCATGAAAATGGTTCATGGAAAACAGAAGTTGTTGCCTGTCTTGCTCCAAATGGCAATAAAATCCCAATTAATTCTTCCCTCGATGATGGAAATGATCAATGGAAATGTTCCATGAATGAACGAGGGATGGTTACCCTTGTTCAAGGTGCCAATCCAAATGCCAAATGTGATGGACATGAAGTTGGTTCAAGATGGCAAGAAAAATCCTTTGAACTTGAATGCCTTGCCGGAGGTGTTCGAAAACTTCGAGCTTGTGTCACCGAAGAAGGCCAACGAATCCCTGTAAATGGCTCCAAAGAAGTCAATGGCTTTGTTCTTGTCTGTCAATCCTTCCCAAATGGTACCGTATCCTTCCATGGCCAAAAAACCATTAAAGCCCCAAAAGTTTTTACTGGCTCTCAAACTGCCGTTCAATGCAGCGATGAACAAAATGGTGATCGAAATGTCGGAGAATTTTGGATTGAAAATCATCGCTTCAATAAAACTTGCCGAGCAAATGGCGCCGTTGAAGTTTGTAAATTGCATTTCAAAAGATGGCGTTCAAATTCCTCTTAATCGACAAATTGTTCAAGATGGCTCTCGTTATACGTAAGTTTTATGCTAATTTTTTGTAGGGAAGAAAAATTCTAAAATCACCAATTTGGTATTGCATCTTTTTTCGGTGACTTTTAAAAATGATTCCTGGGTTTGAATCAGAGTTGGCTTCTGAATCATAGCTACATAGGACTGGAAATGACCTGGTCGAATACGCTTTATTTTCTTAAATGCATTTTTTATTTTTTGCATTCCACAAAAAATTAGAAATTTCCAGACACAACAAAAATTATATTTTTGAAAAAAGGGGGTGTGTTTCGGTCACTTTCTTTTTTGTCTCACATTTTTTTTCAATGTCCAAGGTTGCAATTTTTGTACCCCCCAAAAAAAGACTATCACCTCACACAGCAGGGGATGTCAAAAATAGTATCAATCAAAAATCAAACTTTGTTCATTTTCACATTTTTGTCACCATTTTTTGTTGATGAAATAGTTTGAAACATCACAACCATTATAATTCCTCCCTCCTCTTTTTTTTGATAGTTTATGCTTATCAGTGACCTTCGAAAAAAGAATTATAATACCTCTAAAGCAGCTTTAAAAAAAATTTCTTTAAAAAAATTGAAAAGCAAAATTTTTTTCTCTGGGAGAAAACAAAAACTGTAAACATAAATTTTGTATTGGTTTTTTTCAGATGCGAAATGACTAAACAAGGAACCATTCGATTCTCTGCTGCTCCGATCGATGAAAAGAAAAAAAAATTGCTTCGTAAATTTTTCATCTAAAAAACAAAAGAAAGCATAATTTTTTTAAACAAATTTTCTTTAAATAATTAATGTGTTTGGTCTCACAAATTTTTTTCTTCTTTTTTTTAGTATTTAGCATCTTTTTCCTATTTTTATTACTTTAATTTCATTTTTATGGCATTTTTTAATAATTAATAACAAATATTAAACAATTTTTAACAGTACCAAAAAAGTCTTAGCACGAAAATGTGCAATTTCGCACCTTTTCGTGTTAGGACAATTTGTCGCTCTTAAACATTTATTAGTAAATTACTAACTTCGTTTTTATCTTAACAAAACCACATGAAAAAACAGTTATTGTACTGTTTTATAAATCCTAAAGCCCAGAATTGCAATTTTTTCATGAAAAATTTCTTTTTTAAAAATTTTTTAAAAGTTATTTTTCACATTTTTTTTAAATTTTTGTATTTTTTCGTAATTGAAAATTTCAAATAAATAACAGTTATTTCTTTTTTTCATCATCACTCGGGGAAGGAAATTCACAAAAATGAAATTACACGCAAAAGAAAGCAAAAAGATATCAGTAAAACATCTTTGTTAAATTAGATTGATATGATATGATATAAAAGATACAGTAATCTTATTCGATGTTGTTGCTAATGTTTGAAAACGACATTATGAAAAGATGGTCCTGTAGTTACGGAGGAATGCATGGGATCAACAATTTCATATTTTATACTGTAGCCAGAATCTTGTCCATTTGCATCAGATTTAAATTCAAGGTACATGTAACTTGATGAGGTTGTGTTGTAAGTGGTTCCAGGAACTTGTGTGCCAGACATACTAGGTAAACTTGATTAAAATTTCAAAATTTTGATAAAATTTGCATAAAAAGGGATAAACTTACTCCATAATTAAGGTACCAGTGTTGTCCATGCCTTCGTAAAGTTTTAAATGATCGCAGCAGGCTTCAGTTGCAAAAAGATTGATTGTCAGGGACACTAAAGTTCCGGGCTTTCCATTTCCAATTAAATATGAGCAATTTGCATTTGGAGGATAATTGAAGGGAAAATCAGGGGAAACAATGACGTCGGATAAATCTGTGAAATTTTTGGAGCATTGATATTCAACAAATCCTGGATCTGAAAGTATAACTGAAACTGTAGGTGGAAAGTGTTCAAATGAAAATGTTTTAGGAATTTGAAGGGATTTGACGAAAATACTGTTTCAAAAAACTGACGTTCACGTAAGCGGCAAAGATCAAAGAAAAACATCCAACGAGAGGATTGGAGGTTAGATGTTTTTCTTTTTTCTTTTCTTTTTTTGAAAAAAAAGAGGATCGAAATGCATAATCCGGTATGTAGAATTCAATAATTCGAAAAAGTCATAAAAAACAAAAAAGAATCAATTTTCCCTGATTTTCATGTTAAGTTAAAAAATTACAATTGCCCTTTTTAAAAACTAGTTAACTGTTTTTTAAAGTTTTCAACAGTTCAATTCTAGAGCTTTTGTTCATGTTTTGGGGCATCTATTTTGTTTAAACATCAAATAACACAATTTAACATAAATATCAACCAAAAATCTACCAAAAACTCATGTTCTTATCAAAATTCCTTTTACATCAATGCCTACCGTATACTTTGAAGTTTTTTTAGTACTCCAAAAAGCAATCTGTTGATTCCTTTTTTATTTTTAGTATGAATCACAACAACAAAACATGAACCTCAAAAATGCGTATGTGTTTTATTCCTATAGTTAAGAAACAACGTAAAAACGGAGGGATTAAAAATGATTGAAAGAAAGAAAAAAAGAATAAACCCGGAAAATTGCAAGCGGATTTGTTTGAGAAGGCAAAAAAGAAGGTGAGTTAAAAAAAATCATGTCAAATGTCAGAAAAAAAATCGAACAATCAATTAAATACAAAAAATGATGATTAATTATACTTACCATCAACGGCATCAAAAACAGCATGAAAACCTTGAAAATTTCGATTTGCATCAGAAATAAATTGAATTTCCATAATATTTGTGGCATTTGTTGTTACAATTAATCCAGTATTATCACCAGAAACCCTTAAAAATGCTATTTGAAAATTACAGTAATAAAACGTGGTGTGATTACTTTTGAAGAAGATTAGTTTCATTTTTGTTTACACCTTCATAAATATTAATATAGTCACAACATGCTTCAGTTTCAAAAATATCAAATATTACTGAAACTCGTTTTCCCATTGGGACCTAAAATAATTGATTTATCGAAATTTTTTGTCAAAAATGACGTAATCATTGGGTTACTGTATTTCTAAAAAATAATCCTAAAATTTCAATTCCGCCTCCATACGATCAAAGTCCACATTATCAATTACAGTAACCCTATACCTAACAATCATTAAATATAAAACCTACCGTAATCAAATATCTACAATTTGCACTATTGGGATAATTTGCTGGGAAATCTGGAGTTACAAGTTTTCCAGTTGTTTGATTATCATAATTAACTTGCGGGCATACTGTATCCCCTTCGACAGGGGGTATCAAATTGATAAATGGTCGATTTTTTGGAGGAACAACAAATCCAAAGATTGTTGAAAATCCCAAAATTACCGTAACCAAAATAAAAATATTACTTAAACTTTTCATTTTTTATTTAAATGAAAAAAGTTTTAAGCGTTCCAAAAATGTGAAAGATTTTTGAAAATTATTTTTTTCTTTGAAAAATGTTTCACTGTCACTGCTGCTTTCACACCAAAAAAAGATGTGAAAAAAAAACAATGAAGAAATGAACTTTTATCAAACAATCGAAGGAGGGAGAGAAGGGATTTGTGAATAATTTTTTCTGTTTGACGGCAAAGCAAGCAGACAAGGTGGAGCAGCTTTGCTCTTCTTCCTTTTTTTCTTTTTCTGTTTAAAATGGAGTGAGTCCTTTTTAAGCTTCTTTTTTTAACCTTTATTTCCGCATTTTTTTCTTCTTTTTTATTTTCAAAAAATTGAATATTGTCATAAATCAAACAAACGGTTTTTCACCCTTTTTGCCATAAATGATGGATCAACACTCTTTTTTTATGACTATGACTTTTTTTTGTGTTGATCCAATGTTTGACCTTTTTTGAAATTTTTTTTGACGCTGCTAAAGTTGCCGAGATTTTTGCAGGTGTTCAAACAATTACCTTTTATTTTTTAGAAAAATGGAATTTTTTAGCAAATTTTTTAATAATTCTTTCTTTCTGATGCTGATATGCTTGAAGAAAAAAGTAAATAAAATTGCTTAAAACTCTTCCTTCCAAACAATTTGTAAATAAAATATTTTGAACTTCCTGTTATATTTTTTTTAATTTAAAAAATGGAAATTTTTATATGACGTCAATGAATTCTTTTGCACTGTAAATAAACAATTGGTGTACGGTAAGGACATTATAGTTCATTTTTAGGTTTTTATAGCAGAAATACAGTTGGTAAAAAAATCTTTGTATTTTTCATTAATCAATATTTTGTTCAAATATTAACTATCACCTATTTAATTACCCTTAATCAAAGGTGTTATTTTTGATTTACAAAACTTGAACATCCCGGAATAAGTTTTAATTGTTATATTCGCTTTTTTAATAAAAGTCATTAACATTCACAATAAATATACGGTACTTTTAGAAATTAAATTGTTAACACGCACCATGTTCATAAACTCCTTCTTACAGTATTTAAATATTTTATTTATTTTTGATATCCATGATTTGTTGACTAGAGCCCATTGAAAATCTTTCAAGTTATATTCGTCTTTGTCAACATTTTTACAGATTATAATCATATATGGAAATTACCTTATTACAAAAAATGTATAATATTGTTTGACACATTCATTCATTTCAACATAATTAAATGAGTTAAAGCTAAAATCATTTTCGTTTTTGTTAGAGACTCGCCTAATTTTTCTAAATTTTCACATTTTCATTCATAGAAGTTCAAAGTCTAAAAAGGGATTTAGTTTAATTCAATCAGAAACAATTATAAGTCATTGTTTTTTATTTCAAATTGTTGTTGTTTTGATACCGTAATCTTCCAAAACAATATAAAACTGTAAATTATAAGAAAAAATGTTTTATCAATTGTGATTGGCTATGAATAAATAATAATATTTTTTAACAAACATTTTTTATTTATTTATTTTTCTATTTTATGGCATCTAAGACAGTTTTAATGCAAAAAAGGTCAAGAATACGGTAGCAAAAACAGTGAAGTTATTTTACAACGAACAAAAATACATTAAATTTTAAATTCTGTTGAAATCATGTCTGTCATTGAGTAATACAGAAATAAACATGGCAGTAAAGAACCCAATGGACACATATGTAATAAAGTCTTTGAAGCTCTTTCATATCCTCGAATATCTTTCATCGCTTTTTCATTATACAAATTTTGATTGGCTTCATAGCTTTTGCTAATATGTTTGACGGAAAAATAAATAATTATTGTCCCAATTGAGAAAATCAAATATGAAGAAATCCAATAAACAAAAATCAAATTCAATTTTGAATTAGCGTTGGAGAGGAAACAATTTTGAAAATGATTAAATTGAGGATTTAAAGATGCATTTAAAGTTTCAATTTGGATTGTTGAAACTTGAATTTTTTGTTCAAAATATTCTTTTGTTTCTGAAGGCATATCGGAAACGTTGATCCACTTTTGCCATTGGTTCAAATCCTGAAAAATTGATTATTTTTTATGCAAATTTGTAATCTTTTGTTTTTACCTCTTGAGCTTCAATTTTTTGTTTCCATTCAGTTACAAAATTTTGAAAAGCTTGTGGATTTCTTGAATCACATGGATTCACAGTGCTTCCAACATCTATTAATAAAAGAGAAGACATCAATCCTACTAAAACCATAAAAATCGGCCAACGCATAAAGCTAGTTAGCATCAATTGAGTACATTTTGGAATATCTAATAACTAAAAAATTTTAAACATAAAGATAATGCCCCGTTACTCATTTTCTTTGACTCACTTCTTCTGTTTCAACTGCAACTTTTTCATTTATTTTTTTATCTCCCATAAAATTAATGTCATCTTCATTTGAATCCGATAATAATAAAAGCTTGTCCATATTTGGCATTATTTTAGCAAATAATATTATATTAACATAAAATATTAAATAAACGAAATAAGAAAAATGGTTACTTTTTAATAATGTTGCTTTTCACACAGTTCTGCAGGACTTGAAAAACAAAATAAATAAAATGGGTTTTTTGTTCGATGTTACTCAAAATGTGCGTCTTGTCCAGTCTTGACGACGGCTTTACAAAATCTTAAGCCTTCGTGTTGAGCATTTGCCAAGAAATGCACCAGCTGGTCTTTTTTCTTTTCTACCCCGTGTATCTTTTGCTTGTGTTTGTCTCTTTTTCTTTTGAAGTATACGTATGACGACAGAAGCTTTGGTAAAGCTGTCGAGACAAAATGTGACACACATTTGAGTTGAATGAAACAAAAAAGGGTAAGCATATATTTTTAGCTTCATCATGTGTTTCTAGTCCGAGGACCACTGCAAAATTGTAAACTAATTTTTTTTCGAGTGTAAAACGAAACATTAATAAAATTTAACTATTTTTCTCTATTAATTTTGTTAATCAAAATTTTTATGTGACTGAACTGATAAATTTCAAAACTATGACTAATATGGACAAGCTATTATTATTACCTAATTCAAATGAAGACGGCATTAATCTTTTGAAAGACGAAAAAATAAAAAAAGAAGTTGCACCTAAAACAGAAGTAAAAAAAACAATGAAACGTGTACAAAATTTTTATGTTTAAATCATTTAGCTACCGCATTTTCCAAAATATTCTATTATGTATTTCTTGCTCAAATTGTGTCCACTTTGGTTAGCTTTATTTTCTTTATTATGGATTCTGCCGTTTTTCATATTAGATTCTGATAATAATGATGGTTTCAATCCCTGTGATTCAACAAATCCACAAATTTTTCAAAAGTTTGTAACTGCATGGAAAGGAAAAAATGAAGCTCAAAAGGTAATAATTTTAGAAATTTTTTTTTTCGAAATTACCAAAATATAATTTTTCAGGGTTTGAATCAGTGGAAAAAGTGGATTAATGATTCCAAAACCCATTTTGGAATAAGAGAATACTATAAACAAAAAATTCAAATTTCGACAATTCAAATTGAAACTTTAAATGCATCTTTGAATCCTCAATTTGATCATTTTGAGAATTGTTTACTTTCCAACGCAAATTCACCATTGAATTTTGTATTTTTTTATTGGATTTCTGTATTTTTGATATTCACAATTGGAGCAATAATTATTTATTCTTCCATCAAACATATAAGCAAAAGCTATGAAGCCAATCAAAGTTTGGTTGAAGAACAAGCATTGAAAAATATTTGGGCAGCAGAAACCTTCGAAATTATTTGCATAACAATTTTTACCGGTCTCATATCTGCATCTTTTTATATGCATGAAAATATGAAAAAACGTATTCCAACTGAACTTGATATTTACAGTATTTGATCCACTTCCATTTTAAATAAATTAGATATTTTCTTTGTTATTGTATTTCAGTGATTTTTTGGTTAGAGAATGTTAAAAGTTTTATTATCACCAGATATAATTCTCATATTTCAACATAATCAAATGAGTCATAATTTAAAACACCTTTTTTCTTGTATCAGACTCGCCTACTTTTTTTTACTTTTTACACTTTTATTCAAAAAAGAATAAAAACAGGAAAAATGGAATTTAGTTTGATCCAAAAACAATCGTATCACTGATATTATTTTCTATGTTGTTGTTTTGATACTGTAATCTTAAAAAAAATTATATTAAAAAAAGGTCAAACATCAAAATTATTCAACTTAAAAACATTTAAACAGATCAAATGAAGTCAATGTCACACCACATCATACATAATTTTTTTTTATTACACTTTAACACAAATATTTTGTTGTTTACATTCCAGAACTTTTTTATATATTTTTTTGAATTTAACGGAAATAAAATATTAGCAGCTTCAAAATTATATGTACTTGTTTTTGAACATCAAAAGAAAAAACTTCATGGAAGAAAAAATAGTGTGATAAGTAGTCAGTCAGTCACCAATGCTTTGAATCAAGGAAAACACTAAAAAAGAGATTGAGTTTAAATACAAACAAAGTAATAAAAAATGTTATTATTATTTTCATTTCAATTGCTTTTGGCCTCATAAGGCTTATATTTTTGGGTAATAAAAAAGAGGTCGTGATAAAAACTTTGTTTTTTTCCACCCTCAAAACCATCATCAAAAAACAAAAATTGCCTTTAAATACCCTCCAAAAAACAAGCAGTCTGGTCATTTTTACTTTTTTCTATCTATTTAAATTATTTAAAAAAATGTTTAATCTATTAAAAACTTGTTTGGTGGTTACTGTATTGCTTGCTACCGTAATCGAGGCTTTACCAGTAAATAATTCTCAACAATTAAACAAAAATGCTACAGAGCTTGATGCAGATGGCCGAAAAAGATGTCCATCTGTAGCTCATAAATCTTTGTATTCACCGGATTATCCATCAAAATATCCCAACAATGCTGATTGCACATATGTTCTTTTTGTAAGTTTTTATAATACAGTATCCCCATATATACCGTACTACTTATTCAACTACAATATCTTCCCTATTACTGTTCTTATATACCGTACACTTATGCTTCATTACAGTATCCAATAACTTTTGTAGGGTGACGCGGGTAAAAAAGTTAAAATAACCTTTGATGAATTTGATCTTGAACCATGTTGTGATTTTGTGTATCTCTATGATGGAGTTGAAACTGAAATTTCTAAAATTAAAAAGTAAACTTTTTGTGTTTAAAATATTACTGTTGATTAATTTAAATTAATTTTAGGTTATCTGGAGATCATAAAGGAAAATCTTTTGAAACAAAACTTTCAAATGTTATGATTGTGAAATTTACATCAGATGCAAATTTTAGATTTAAAGGCTTTAAAGCCAAATATGAATCTCTATCATAATAATGTTTTTAATTTTTTTAAATAAATTTTTAAAAATGTGTATCTGTAAATAAATTTTTTTGTTTTTAATTGAATAATTTTTGACCTTGTTTGCCACAATTTTATTTATGGATAGAAACCAGAAAGTTCAAAACCGAAAAACTACGAATTTACAGAAAAAACTAACAATTAGTAGGTCGTAATATGCAAATTATTCAAATCTGTTAATAACAATTTTGAAAACTTCTGAATCAAAAAGCTTAAAGGGACTGACGCAGTGCTGCCTGATTTAGCCAAAAGTGGTTTTAACACGAAAGAAAAGCAATGATAAAGAATGCATCGTTTGTTGTCTTCGTCCGTCAAAAAAACTGACTGCGACACTCCCTTTAAACTTTTTCAACCTTGTTTTTTAAAATTTTTATTTTCTCGAAGATTGATACCTGCCTGATTATGCAAATTTTGATACCCTTTTAAAAGCTTCCTTATGATTTTTACCTTGTACCATTTCGTGCCATCCAAAAAACTGCACGCGACAATCCTATCGGAGGGTTGTGCAAAAGTAGGTTAAAAGTCAGCTCAGCGAATTACAGAAAAAAAAGCAGTCTGAAAAAAGCGGAAAATGAGATTGCGATTTCTTGATAGCCTCATTTTTTATGTTGATTAAAATCAAAAGAAAAAGTAAAACCTTTTTTTGTGACGTGGCTGTTGGGAGGTTGATCAACCCCCTCCAAAAACGACCTTTTTAAAAATCACTCCAAAAAGCAGTATTTAATCAAAGTTCCAGAAGCTATTAAAATTCAATTTTAACTGCAAAAAAGAAGCTGGAATTTGATTACTTTTTTTGGTTGCTGATCTGCTAAAAACTATGGCAAAAAAAGATTTTCGACCTTGTGTTGTTTGTACCCGAACAATCAATGATCCCGAAGAGAATTGCTGCGATGAATGTGTTGATTTCTTCTTGGATTATTTAAATTCTGAGGATAGATATGTTTGTATCGGAAATCATCATTGCTTAGATGGTAAGGATTTAACGGATCAAATGGCATTTTTTCAAAAATTCATATGAGAGAAGCTACTTTTTCTAATTTTTAAAAGAATTATTTGGATTAATCTGAGCATTTTATTCAAATTTTTCTTAAAAACAAACCCAATTCTTTTCAGTTCCATCTATTGAAGGCCTTAAATGTCAAGAATGCCGTTTGGATGCTTGCAAAAAAGCAGGTGTAAAAATTCCTGAATGCATGAACGACCAACTTACAACCGGATATTGCCTCAGTCAAAATTTCATCGATTACATCGTTGATGAAGTAGCAAAAATGAATAAACCCATTTCTCAACAATAAAAAATTGAGCTTAAATTTACACCGAAAAGTTGGTTCAAGAAGTTTTAACGAACAAACTCAATCAATGGTTTTGAAAATTTATCTTTAACTTGTAAATTATAAATAATCTTTTGTTTTGTAACTTTAAGTAGTTTTTTCTTTGATTGGTAACCTTTTTTGTAATTTTTTTTATCACTGAAATAATAAATTTTATATTAAAGTAGTAAACTCAACTACTGTATATACATCGTAAATTTATTTTTAGTAATTAATTTTAGAAACATAAAATTGAGGTTATTTTAGTTAGAGAAAGATAAATTAAAAATTAAATATTTGAGCAATTCTTTAACAATTTTATTACTGTTTTGGAGTCAAAAATCATTCAAGCTCCAAATTATCCCTTCACAAATGTACAGCTTGTCCATTTTTACCACATAAACAGAATCCAAAATCACCAGACGCAGCCAAATTTGGATTCTGTTTAATTTTTTCCAACGTTGCCCGATTATGTGGACATAGATTTTCCCATAAAGAAATATATTCTAAACAAAGATCAAAATATTTATCATTTAAGGCTTCGTTTGTTCGAAAAATTTCATTTTGCTTGGCTTTTTGAATTTCATTTTCGATGGATTTTTTTTGTCGATAAATCCAGTTATTCCTCCAAATATTCTGTTTTTCATATTCTTTTTCATTTTCTGGACGACCACGTTTTCGTGATGATACTTCATAGAGGGATTCAGAAGTCGAGGAAGAAGTTGGTGAAGGATTTGACGATTGAAAGGGATTCTGAAACCATTTACAAACTTCACAATCACATTTACAATAATCTGCTTCAACACCTGTAATTAAAATACTTAAAAAAAGGTATTTTGGAAGTCGATAAATTACCATATTGAATATCATACTGAACTTCGTCATGAGCTTTATCAACCAAGCTGAACAAATCAAATTGTTCGGATAAGCTTGTAACAGATGATGGAATTGATGGGAGGGATACTGTAAGATTATGCAAATTTGGTGAATCATTTGATCCGATTCGATCTTTAAAAGCACAGTTTTGATTGTTATCGTAAAAAATTGAGTTCCAAGATTCATGAGATTCAGAATCCACAGATTCATAACAATACCTTTGAGAATCCATTTTTTAACAAGCAGAATCAGAATTATTTATTTTTCAAATTTAACGTAGAAACTTCGTTTGAAAAATGTAAAAACAATAAAATTAAATTTTTTGTGAAATGCATTTGCGCTTTTATGCGCTGCCATTTTTTGTCAATCTTCAGATTTTCTATAGCCTCACACATGTCTCAAGAAAAAATCTAAACTTTTTTTTGGACATTTTTTGATTCATCTATCGATGACGTAAGTCAACTGCCTGCCTCTTTTTCTTCTTTCTCGCTTGCTATGTTGATAGCCAAGAATGGTTACAACGACCATTAGCAGCAGCAAACAGCAAAACACCTATCCCCTTTTTTTTGTCCCATGAGCTGCAAATACACAGCTTTTTTTGTTCAACAAAAAATATGAATCAAGTAATAAAATTTTTATTGATTTATTTTCTGTAAAAAACATGTTTTAATAAATTTGCTGGATTTAAACAATATTAAATATGTTTTTGCTTTTGTTGCAGAATTTGATACAAAAATGTTTCTTCAATTTTCTATTTTTAATTAACAACATTTAAATTTTAAAAAATATTGTGTCTATTAAATAGTATTTAAAAAATTATATTTTAGAATAACAACATTTTGGAAAAGAATACAAGAATCTCAAATGCAAAAAGATTTTGTTCTCTGAAGGTACTGTAGATGTCCTACAAATTGATTTGACTTTATTAATTTGCATAAAAAAACAAAATAGAACCTTAAAATATGAAAAAACATATTCATAAATTGTGTAAAAAGTATTTATAAAAGCAATATTACGGAATTGTTAAAAGTGCATTAAAAATATTTAAGCAATGTCCCGATAAAGTATTTAATTCTGATAATCTATCATCTTTAATATTTTCTTCTTCCACTTTTTTGTATCCAACTTTTTGGGCTTCTTTGATTTTGTTTCGTTGAGATTCTGGAAGCCAATGAAATTCTAATTTGCATATGCAAATTACACAAAGAATATGCAGTTCATTAAAGATAATGGGATACTTTGAAAATAGCATTGTTAAATATTGAATTCTATCAGTCAAAGAATTATGTTTAAGGACTTCAAGTGAAATATTAAGCAATGTTGGAATTTCATAATTTAAATATAATTCCAGAAGTTTCGGATAATTGACAGCTGTGTCTAACAAAGTATCAAGGGTTCGAGCAAATGATTGGGATTGTTCAAAGGAAATGATTGGGGGTAATTGATGTTCTTCAATAATTGTTACATCATCTTCATCAATGTTCTTATCATTATCAATAACATCATTATTGATTGGAGTTGGTGAAAGTGGGAGTGGAGAGGTTGAAATGACAAAAGTGGGATACGGTGGTGGAAGTTTCATTCCCAATTTTAGGCATTTATCAAGGCGACATTTTGGACAATTTCTAGCTGCTATTAGAAGATGGTTCTAAAATTGGTAGATAAAATATAGGATTAATATGGTAATTTTTTGATAGATATAATGATACCGAAAACTATACTAAAGTATCCAAATAATCTATAAAAACTAACTTTTTAAGCAATCATTATCTTCAAAACATTTAAAAATATCATGTTTTAAAATATTATGCCGAAAAAAAACTTGCACATGCATTACAACATAATGCCCCAAATCGGCGATTTGTGCAAGAATGAAATCTTGAACAAATTTGGCACAACATATTTTTAAGAAAAATAACAAAAATATCAAATGTTTTGAAGCAAAAGTTTTTTAATTTTTTTACTTCAAATCAATTTAAAAACTGTTTTACCAGGTTTTCATTGCGCTAAAACTTTGAAGAAAAATTGATCTTATCTTTGCCCGATTCGAAGGTTGAAGGAAAAAAATCTTGATAAAGCTTATCTTCATTGAAGAAGTTAAAATACAAAAAATCGATTCTTTGAAAGGCAAAAGAAGCTTAAACTTTGTATTTTGGGGGGAATGAAAGTTACCAGAGAAATTTTTTAAACGATGGCAGATCACTTTTACAGAAACTGTTAGCTTGTAAGATATAAAAACTTTTTTTGGCCTAATAAATCTATAAATAATTAATAATTAAATCGAAAAAAAAATCAAAAACTAACAAACTCTTAAAGTTTTTTTGGAAAAATGGGATTTTCTTTAGTTCAGATAGCAAGAATTTTTTTTTTCAAAGTTTTTTGCTTCTTAAAAATCAATAAAAAATTGAATTTTAATGTCGAACTATGATATTCAACGCATTATTGATCACGAGAAAGAAAGATTCTTTCACTTTTTAGAAAGAAAAATTTGTAAAAAAACAAAGAAAAATTCTTGCCCGCTAAAACTGAAGAAAACCCCTGTATTTATTTTTGTTTATCAAAATTTTAAAAAATTTCAATAAATTTGTCAATTAAAAGTCTAAACAAATTAATTTAAAAATCACTGAAATCAGAGAAAAATAAGAAGGCTTCAAAAAATATTTCTATCTAGCAATCTGCATATATCAATAAGTTTTATTTAACAAAATTCTTATTTACAACAGTCTATTTGGATGTAGTTGACTTAAAAATTGAACCAAAATAACTAAAAATGTATGCATGAAAAGGCATGAAAGTTTTTGCATTTTTTGTATCTGTAAAGATTAACATACAAATAATTTATGTAAAAGAATTTGATTACAGTATACTTAAAAGCTTACATCAAAAAAATTTACAGAACTATTCTCTCAGAAATCTAATGTTTAAAAAAAATCTAACATTTCATTTTTTAATCCTCAAAAAAACGTATTCAAAAAGATTTAAAGAAATTAAGTATCAAAAAATAGATTCATTAAGATGATTAACAACCCAAGGGCAGAGGAATATTAAATGTTTGGGTTGTTTTTTTAAGATATAAGAAAATTGGTACTGAAAATTGTGCATTTAAATAAGTGAATAAATTAAAAAAGAAAGCAATTTTTATTGAAAAAAAATCAAAACAAAACAAAAAAAATAAAATTTAAAAACGTGTAAGGCTAAATTCGGATACTAAACGTACTTCTTTCGAAACAAAAACTTCAAAAAGCACATCTTGATTGGTTGAAGATTGAAAAGTTTGAGAGAAATGATAAAAATTTGAATCAGAATCATCATAATCAAAATCAGCACAAATATTGTTGCAAACATCAAGAGTCTAAAATAACATAAATTAATATTTTTTAAATGAATGACAATAAAAAATCTTACATCATTTTCACGTAATGGTGATTTTTGAAGACCATTTGAAACTACAGTATACGAAACTTTTTTGAGGAATAACATTTGATTTCTTGATCAATTTTTTTAAAGCTTCAATATCTCTTTTAATGTAAAAAGCATCATATTCCAAAACAAAATGAAGATTTTTAAGTTTTGAAAATTGTTGAATGGCAACTTCGAACTCAGAAAAATATTTGTAAAATTGTCCAGTTTTGTCATTGAAAGTTAAAGTTTTGATTTGAGAAAAAAAGTGACTGAAAAATATCAATGTACTACAAATATAAAAAAATTAAAAACAAACTTGAAAGGTTGAATAAAAAAATGTGAGAATGATAAATGAAATGAATTTAATAATGTTAAAGATTGAGGTTGAAGAGAAGCACAAATTTCAGGCAATAATGCTCGAGATGGAAGTGTAATATCTTTGAGGGTTGAAGAAATTGTTGGAAGTATTTCTCGTAAAAATGTAGTATTACAGCAATATGAATCTTTTCCAGCAGAAAATGATGTCAATTCTAAAAGAGATAAAACAGATAAAATAAGTATACTGTAAATATCAAAAGAGAGTTTACTTACGTTTTTTTATCAACAATTTTGTCAATGATTGGTTGAAAGAATGGTTCAATTTCACGTTCAATATGAAGTTTCTTAACTGCTTCACCAATACAATAAATAAATGCTTTTGGAATTTTATTACGATCAAGCGTAAAGCAAGTGTCATCCTAAAAATAATTACTGTATTAATAGATCAAAGAACAATCATAAATTTCTTACCCAACCAACAGCAAAATGATTATTTTCATAAAGTTTCAATGTTGAAATTGATGCAAAAACATTCATTAAAGCTTTTGAAGGTTCTTTTCCAGATAGTCCAAACTTCAATACGGCTTCAGAATCTCCAGATTTAACAAGTTCTTTTCCAATTTCAAATAAAATTTCAGGAATTAAGCAATGCATTTTTCTGAGTAAGAGAGCAAAAAATGAAAGCAATGAAAAAAGATATGAATGATTAAATTTGTTTAATTTTTCGAAGCTTTTTATATTTTTTTGGTTTATTTAAATTAGGTGAGGAAAAAACAAGTTCACACTTTTTGTCAAATTTGCAAGTTATTGCTGCCCTTAAAAAAATTTGTCCGTTTTGTTTTTTAAATAATTTTTATATTTAAAAAGGTTAACCTAGATTTAAATAAACTTCTTTAAAAAAGATAGTAACAAAATACATATTTAGTAATATGCAAATTTGTATTTAGTTCAAAATAATCAAATCGAAATATCATATTGAAAAAGCATTTTACAGCAGATTACATTTTTGAAATTTTTAAAATGAGACATACAGTATCCAAATTTACAACGTGTACACTGTAATAATAGAAAAAAAGTATTGTATGATATTTTACGATTTACAATAAAATTAAATAAGAGAGGCATCCGCATCATTTCGAAATTTAAACTATCTGTCTGTACATTACAACTAAATTAGATGTTGTTCTGGCTCTAAATAGTTTCAACTCGTAGTTAAAGAATTTTAAAAAAACCCAAACATCGCAAAATAGGTGTTGCGTGAATAGATGCCAAAAAATGCCGAGTTGTCGAAGAAAAATTTTTTAGCGCCAAAATAGCTTCTTCATTGTTCAGAAAGGCAGTGTGCTGTTTGTTTGATTTTTTAAGTTTTTAAAGGATTCAATAGGATAAAAGTTTTACAATATGTGGTGTTACAGGTTACAAATTTGTGGTATTTGGTGTGAATCTTGATCACCGTTTTTGAAGCAGTTTTTGTAACTTATATTTTTGTTAAAAGATGGTTTAACAGTGTACTTTTTTTAACAGCAATTCCATTCTGATATTCTGCCCTTTTTTGCGAATTTGTAAATCCACTGTTTACAATACATACGCATATGCACCATATGGGTGGCATCGCCAACATTTATTTATCCCGTTGTCTTTCCTTACTGTCACATATTGATTTCTTTGTGCTGTATTTTTGATTCCCTTTTTGTTTTTAATAGTCACAAGTTGTAAATCAGAGAGGCTGCTGCGCATGTGCCCTTTCTGGATGGCGATGCTTGGTGATTTGGTATTTTTATAGCTTTTGGTTTTTTTCTATTCGATTTCATCCGATCTTCGACAATTTTTTTCGACTTTTTAACGTCATAAAATGCCGGATTAATTATATGAAACAAAGCTATTGGAATAATGTGACAAGACAACGCCATCAACGTAGAAGAGAAAAAAAGTTCTAAAAATTTTTTCCTTAATATTTGCTCAACTCATCCTTATCTTTTTACTCTATATTCTATACTATCGTGTACCACTTATATAATATTTTATTCATCTATCCACAGTGTAACTTAAATTCCATTTTTAGCTTAATCATGTCTTCCAAAGGCAAAAAGTCACCTGCAAGAGCTAAAAAAACTTCTGAAAATTCAGAAGAAGAATTTGCTGTAGAAAAAATCGTTGATAAACGTGAACGTAGAGGTGTTGTGCAATACAAAGTCCGCTG
Organism: Panagrolaimus sp. LJ2414; assembly: GCA_024447195.1. Lineage (NCBI taxonomy): Eukaryota > Metazoa > Nematoda > Chromadorea > Rhabditida > Panagrolaimidae > Panagrolaimus > Panagrolaimus sp. LJ2414. The sequence goes on along the minus strand of JAMRXY010000196.1, from coordinate 4,342 downwards.
GCATGGCTTTGGATCAGATGCGGATACTTGGGAAGATGAAACAAATTTGGTACGATATTTTTAACAAATATTTTTGCATTAATTACTGCTCCATTCTTTAGAGCTGTGATGCGAAGGTTAAAGAATTTGAACGTAGCAGAGTTCAACCAGAAGAAGAAGATGAAACCGAAGAGGATGATGAATATGAAGTCGAAAAAATTGTTGATAAGCGAACTCGGAAGGGTAAAGTGCAATACAAGATTCGCTGGGTCGGCTATAGTGCAGTTGATGACACTTGGGAAAATGAAGAAAACTTGGTACAATTTATATAAAATTTTTTATGTTGGGTTAATAGCTTTTCTTTAGAATTGTGCTGCAAAAGTAAAAGAATTTGAACGTAAAAAGGCAGTAAAATGAAATTTTATACCTTCAACTTGTTATTATTCATTCAACATTGAATCTCTATTATGTTTCCCCTTTTGTCGTATCAAGTTTTATAATGTTTAAAAAAACTTCATCTTACAAGCAATGCTGATTGAATATCTTGTAAATAAAATGATAAAACAACGTTGTAGTCGTTTGCTGGCAGTGTTGTTGCGCCTCCGGAGTCGGAGGCGCGTTTTTCAAAAGATCAAAGGTGAGAATGCCGCTTTGCGCCTCCGGAGGCGCCTCCGCCTCCGGAGGCGGAGTCGGAGGCGGAGGCGACTAAAATAAAAAAGCACAACACTGTTTGTTGGTCAGTAGAGATGTTTTTAGTTATTTGAATTTTTGTTAACTAATATGCATGTTGCATCCAGTTTTATTCATTAGATTAGAAATAATTTAATTTATTTATAATTTAATATCATTAAACAAAAAAAGACAGTTTAGAAAATTTTTAAGGATTTTTAATGCAGTAAGTTTGTCGAAATTCTGGGGATGTCGTTCCTTATAAAATTTTAAGAAACTTTGATTTTACCTAAAGGATATTAACTGCCTAAAAACGTAAAAGGTAATATTTAACGATACATCCAACTTTTTAACCTTTTATATTCTTACGATAAATTGACATATTTTAAGAGAAGATTTACATAAATTAATTCTGTGATTCGAATGTGACAGTAATGTGAATTAAAAAAACAGTTAGCATTTTTATTTATTTAAACTTGAAATTTAAAAATAACCCAAAGCCCAAGTACAACCAAAGTTTAAAAAATTGAAACCCCAAATACACCCCAAAATTAATTATTATTAAACAAAATTTTCGTCAACAATGTTAGTCTTTTCCAAAAAAAGCTTGCCCCCTCACCTCCCCCATGTAAGTAATTGAACCCTTATACAAAAATTACTGAATACAACCCAATTATTTGTTAAAATTTTAAAACAATTATTATATATTATTCGAATTTCCGCCCCATCCATGTTAATCCAGAAGCATGTTTGTTAGCACATTTGTTATTTTGATTCCCTGATCATTGTTGTTGTTGTTGTTGTGGTGGTTTGTTAATATTTTTCAATGATTCCAAAAGGTTTGCAACGAAATTTGGATCAATTTGGCAATTTGCAGCTGGGAAACCGGATAACATTTCTTCGGGGAGTTTGACTCCGGCTTTCATGCATTTTGCAGCACGACAAATTTTGCAATTAATACCTTCCAAATTTGGTTCTAAAAAGATTTGAAATAATTAGAATAAGTTTTATTTGCAAAAAAGACATATTTCAAAGCTGTTAAAAAATTTACCTTTCAAGCACTGATTGTTATTTTTGCATGCATAATCTTCATCAGCATCAGAATCAAAGTAATTGATGAAGAAGTCAATGCAATCATCGCAGCATTTTTCCCCATCATCATAAATCAGGGGACGAGTACAAACTGCACAAAATCTTCCACAAGTCATCTTCCAAATGGATTAAAAGCAGCAGAAAAAGGCAAATCAAAAATGACTGATATTTTATTACTTCTTTTCACCTGCTTAAATACTGCTTTCGGGAAAGCTTCAAAATAGGGTCAAAAAATTTTTTTCATTTCGGAGGAGGCAGGCACATCCAACCACGTCCTACTTTTTCCCTTTGAATTTAGCCCTTTTTTTAATTTGAATCAAGGGAGAAACGAGGCTATCTTTGTGGCGCAATCTTTTTTTTTCTTTTGGGAACTTCCTGACACTACCATCGCCACGGCTAATATCTCAAAAAAAGCTCTGATAACTCAAGTTAAAAAAAGTAGGTTGGATCATCCAAGTTGGATGAGTTTTTTATCTTCAGAAAGAATCACCAGCAAAAATTGTGGCGATTTTGAAATATCTGCTGGCACCTCAAATTTAGAAAAAATTGATAGCTCATTTCCAAATAAAATATAAAAACAAAATGGAAGCAAAGTTTCAGAATCGGATACACAAAATTTAGAATTTTACTTTTAAAAAATCAAACATTTTTCGTATTTTTGTATACAACTTTTTATAGCAATACTAATGTTAGTACAAAAATTTTTACATTCGAAAGCGTACAATTATCACCACCTTCAGGTTTTGAGTTCCAGCTGAATCACGTTTCCCTTTGATGTTATTATTATAGCTTTAAGTCAGCTGATAAAAATTAAAAGAAATAACTCAAACAAATCTCTTTAAGGGTGCTTTTGTTATGAGTGCAAAACAAAATTATATAATTATTAGTTTGGAGAAACAATTAATTTCGTTTTGCCATCAAAAAACAAAATTCAGAAATTCACTATGTTCCAGTGTATTCGTTTTTTGTCAGACACCGCCGTCGTCGCCACCGCCGCCAGGAAAAATTGGAAGTATTGCCGTTGCCGCCGCCGTCGTCGGCATCCTTTGATATGCGGCAAAGTCTTTTGAAATTTTCCAAAATACCATCGTCAGCGGCGAATACTATGTTCTAACTTTGTAGCAAAAAAGTTTTGAATAAATAAATTTAGATTTCAAAAATGAATCTCATGAATCGAAAATAATAGACTTGAAATTTATTGATTCAAATGAAAAGCCGCCGTCTGATAAATTAGATTAACTTTTCAATTCTTGCTGAAACAAAGAACGGATATTCTTAACAATGTTTTGGATTAATAATCAAAGAAATTTTTAATTCAAACAATGCAATTGTTAACATCAATGAAAAATTCTAATTGTTTTTTATTCATTGAAGTTTTAACTTTGCTTATATCTTTGATAGCCACGTGTAGCCTACATGAGATTATCTGCTATTTTATTGCAAATTCTGAAAAAGTAAGGTACAATAATTTTTTTTAAAAGTTTTAACGTTTTTTAAGGGTTTGGTGCAAAACAAAACCTTCAAATAAATTAACAATTTTATGTTTGATTCGTTTTATTTCGTTTATTATATTTAATCATGGTGATTCAAAAATTCAACATATAGCTTTTATTTCTGCAACTTACTTCAAAACTTCGTCAATGTAAGTGTTTTTTTGTTGAGTTGTTAATTAAGTACAAATCACTAAACCTAATAATTTCGATCCCTGTAAAATTTTCAAATATATAACAGTTTTTTGTTTTAGTTATCCCAAAAATACTGTAGTTATTTTATTCAATGGTCAACAACCTTGGAGTTTAAATAATCAACTCGTATGCAAATCTTCAGCTTTAATAAAATCAGATAATCAAAAGCTTGATTCAACTGATAACAAACATTTTGAAGATTATGCAAATATTAAACTTGCATTTATCCCAGTTCCATTATGTAATTGGACCACATATATTGCAGTTTGTAATGTTGCTGAAAATGTTTTAAATCTTTCTTTAGCAAGCAAAAAGAGATCTTTGAATACTGTATCTGTAAGAAATTGAAGATATTGTTGAGAAGGATATTAATGATACAGTACCATTTTAGGTGCCAATAAGAAATGCCGTTGAAGAAAAACTAAATGTTGTTGCATGTTTTAGCCCCTTGTTTTATAATGAAAGATGGCAATTATTATTTTTCAACTTTAGAAATTTATCGCCAAAATGGAGTTAATCGACAAATTTATTATATTCAAAGTATTCGAGAGGAACTGCTAAATTTGTTAAAAGTAAGAATTTTTTAATATTTGGATAGTAGTCCTTGACCAACCTGCCAGTCATAAACCTCTAACAGTACCTAACCCATTTATGCAAATTTATAGAAATACAGAAAAGCTGGAGTTGTGGACATTGAAAAATGGGTTTTGATAGATTTGGGCCCAAAAAGTGAAGACGAAATTGATCCAAATGAACATCTTGCCTGGAGGAATCAAGCTGCGGCCCATACTGATTGCTTTCTGAAATATCGGGAAGCTGCAGAATTTATTATTGTTGCAGATATTGATGACATTTTATTTCCACAATTGGGAAAAAATTATTTGGAAGAGTTTCAACACCTGTCATTACAGTATCCA